>NNCF01126122.1:290544-351877 GCA_002313205.1 Laupala kohalensis
ACGTACCTTACTACATATACGGCGAAACACGTACCTTACTATGTATACGATGAAACTCCCCCATGCATTAACACATAAAAGATGCATGTTGTTACGCCGAGGCATTACACGCCATGTTGCTTATGCCGTCGTCAAGACGAAGGACTCAGAGACTCAAGATCCAAGACCAGAAAATACACACCGTCCGCAAGAGAGTCTCTACATACCATACAATTTGTAAACATTAGAAGACTCCATGAGACGCACGCGTCGTATGTATCATCAAGCGTACGTCGTCTATTTACTAAGATACTTCGATCTGTTTATTAAGAAGCTTCGAGAAAGCTTCAATAGCGTCGTTAACGCGTCGAGGATGTTTAAGTAGAAGTCATGTGTCAAAGTTTAGCTTATAGCAACAGCAACGGCTGGAAATCAGTACGACGGATTCTCTTGATGTGTAAGCATCGTCTCCGATCATAACCTCTATCAAGAAATCCAGCTCTGAGCAATAGCCCGATCTGCGGCGGAATCTATCTTCAGAGGCCACGAGACGCCCTCTCACGATATATTACACAATTATCTGCAGAAGCTTGGACGGAAGCGCCACCTCGCGACAGACGGCAGACGTTCTATTACCAACGACCAAATCACTCGAAGTCGTGAGTCGTACAAAAGGAAACTAACTGTTCATATAACTTTTATACCTGTTGTTGTCACCCTGGTGTTTTGGTACCTATTACTTGTTTACATTCAAACTGCAAAAAATAAAACTTGTCCTGCATAACCATGAATTTTTTTTGGAAGGAGGAATCTTATTGCGAAGCAAGTCTCCATATCGAGACTTGTGAAGTAATAAAAATCTCTTCCCCGACAAAATAAATAATTTTTGTGCTAGTTTTTAGCAGAGTTATGACCGCGTTGGATCGGAAGGGTTGCGTGATCGAATCACTGTCGGGGTCACCAATTTCATATGCGCTAAACTTAGATTTTGAGGTTCCTTACGTTTCATCGGATTATTTCACTGAATAAGCACCTCAGATACATTTCCCCTACTTCACATGTAAAATATAAAGAGAAAGAGGATGAGGCAATTACTATATAATATGTCACTCGATTTTAAGAAACACGTAAATTCCCGAACGGTAAAACATGGGAAAACGATGAGATATAAAATTCAGCTCCGATCTTGATCACGCACAGTAAACTTATACAATGAAGGCAAAGCGGTGAATCTTCAGTGCAACGCTGTTTTCTAGATTGACCGCCCGTTGAGTAATCTTACAACAGCAAGATAGAGAGGTAGGTATCTTTTGTCACTTCTTTGTTTACGCGAAAGTGATGAGATTCCCTGTCTTTTGATAGACACAAAGTGATCCCTCGAGACCTATCCTACGCTCGCGTCTCATTATTCAGCGGTCTAGATCTCTACGCGGCATGACTTTTAACTATTTATTCATCAGTTTCGAAAATGAGCTGAAATTATTTATCATGTTAAAATGTCCGTAAAATTAAAGAAACTAATACGACATTGTTGTGATTTTTATTTTAATATATGGTATTTTTGAAAGTATTTTTATTATTTAACTATTAAATATTCCAAACTTCCAAAAACACGCCATTTTTCGTAATCCCCCCCCNTTTGCGTCATGCCCCCCCCCCTTGTGGGCACCACTGGTTTTATTGCAGACTATGGAAGAGTACTATCAAACAGGAATCCTAACAGAATATTAAAAAAACAACAACAAAGAATTATGTTTTCGTTATTACTCTTTTTCGATGGATACTTACAATTCTTGCCGCCCCTTTATTGCAATTCAAAGTCTATATTTATTTTAATATCTAGTTCTATCTAAAAGAAAATAATAAACGTGAGTACAGGAAAAGATAATTTCTCCAACATGCATTGAAAGTAAAACAAAACTCACTTCTAGCTCCTCAAATTCAACAAATCTGTCTCTGAGAGTCAAAACCAAATATTTGCCTGATAGGTGAATATTGATATACTTCGACTAAAAACCTGAAACGGGCAACATTTTCATTTTACATGTTTTATTATTCCATTCTAGTTTAATTATTTTGGTAATTCATAAAAATATTTTGTTAAATAATGTCGTGGTGTTGATATTTATCTATCAAATTAGAAGTATAGTTTCCAAGATTTTGTCCATCTGTTTTATGTAAATTACCGATAATCTAAAAAGATCGTAGGATTCCGAAAAATTCTCTGGGCTGCGCTCTTGAAAACGCTTATGCCAAATTTCAAAGCCCTTCTATCTCGTCGCTCCGCGACTGACACTCTTAAAAACTAAATAAAAGCCTGTAAATATGTTCGAAATTCATACAAAGACCAGTCCCAGAGAACACGTACGCTTTTCAAAGCTTTGCGCTGTGAAGCTTCTGCAATCATCACGAAATTCAAAATACATCATTGTTCATTCAAAGGAAACCAAATCGCATTTAGAAAAAATCATTCCCTTGTCTTTTGTCCCTCTTGTTGAACGCTTGTGCCAAATTTCGATGCAACATCTTTTGCTTATTCAATTGATGGATCATTAAATAAACATAAATGATCTCAAGATTCTCAGCTTGACAAAATAAATTTAATCAGATATTGTTCTTGTTCCAAACCAATCCGTGGGAGAAAGATTCTCCATACATGTCGTATGTATATATAACTTGAATACAATTCACATGCAAAAAACAATTCATAATTGCACTCTACGTAAATAAAGGAATTTTAAAGATTACTAGCGATATATGTACTACAACTAACTGACCCTGCTGTGTCTCGTTCGAGAGTTTTTGTCGTTGAGATACTGTTTACCCTTCGTTGTTAGTTATCATATACCAAAACAGCATGTTTAAATTCAAAAAGGCTTATAAAAATTTCAAGTTTATATCAAATGTTTCTTGTCAATTGTTTGCAGAATAAGATAAATATTGAGGAAAACACACAAAATTTTTGTCATACCCTTCCATAAAAATTCCATAAATGTCCTTACTTAGGTTGTCGCTTTACTTTGCATTGTCCTACAGACAAATAATTACATTATTTACAACATTAAACACAAACGAATATATCTTTATTGTAATAATCCATTTTCCAACTTTTTATTTACGGAATCAACCAACATGTTGAATATACAATATCTTACTTGTAATATTCTTGATGCTATGCACGCTGAAGCGAGCAATTTTTGTGTTGGGTGGATGTAGAAACACACCATTCAGCCACTCCATGTACTCTACAACTTGGCCATTTGCCTTTACTGAAATCATTTCATTTTGATTCGTGAATTTTTGTTCCAGAGCATTTCTCTGTGAAGTGATTATTTTGTTTGAAATGATCTTCGTGGTAGCAGAGAGCATTTTCTTGTCCACTAATATAGTCAATACTTTTACCTTTTTTTATTTGTGAAGAATCCTGCCCTGAAGTGAATTGTTTGACTGATATATTTACTAATCTTTCACTGTAAATCCATGATGTTTTCTTTGTCATGCACTTCATTACTTTATATTCCTACCCATTACGAATTTCTTTGCCTTATGAAAAACATTATCCCAAACTCTACTTTGAATTTCCGAGGAATTTCTTTTTTCTAGGACTATATTCGTGCTAGCAATTCTGGACTGAACACCACTCTAATTTCGAATAAATACCTCCAAGGTTAACATTTTTGAAAGAAACATTACGTACGGCCTAACATTTGTACCAATAAAGAATAAAATGTGATTTAGACGATGATAATAAAATCTATTTAAATATTTCTTGTAATTTACATTTTCAGCGAAAGATATATTTCGCAATTTATGTACGATATATTTCCCGGTGTAGCTTCAACGCAGAGCGATAAACTTCGTTCAGCATATCCCATAGATACAAAATAGACGAAATATTTAGCGATTCATTCGTACAAAAGTTTTTTTTTTCTTCAGTGAAAGTGGTGTACCGAAAGTAAAAATATGTAAGCTGCCTCAATGTTTTTATTCAAATCAAAACATACATAATATTAAAGTGTGGAATGGGAATTAGATTTTGATATTGATGTACACTGCTACACACGCCCCACACGGTCATCAGCGCAGAACTAATGAATTGGTTTTCCTTGACACAAGAACGCCAAACATTTTTGTCACAATAACAAAACTTCGTTCTCTCTCATCAAGACAAATGCATTCCTCCGCTAGGGACGAATGGTCTGTTCTTGGGAGGAGTACAGCAGAACTGTAAATTCATTATGCATTTCTCTGTGGCATTTTTTAGCTTTTAAATATGATTAATACTATATTTTATTTTCTTATTTTAGTAGTTTAACAAGATAGTTTAAAATACTACAATATTAATGTGATAGTAGATGAGAATATTGATAATATTAAGTAACCTATTCATGACAATATTTTTGTCAAACATTTCAGAAATTAACAATTATTTAAATGTTATTATATACGCCTTTAACGATGCGTGCGACTTACCACCACTGAGTAATCCACCATGAACTAATGTGAAGCCCGGCAGCGTAAAGAGAGTCGGTTTCATCATTCTTTACTAGAAGAGTTAAGAGCTTTTGCGCCTGGTAGTTCGTTATTTCTTTTGTCACGAACTAAGATTACTTGTAAATCGACTATTACTAAACTAGTTTGAGTATCGAATAATCTTCATTGATCCCTATGGGTAAATAGTGAGTTAGTTTATATGAAAATAATTGAGATATCATGTCAGATTTCGTATGCAAACATTTCATTGTTAATTGAAATATCTAAAAGAGTTTTGGGTATTTTTTTAATGGTTACAAAAGAGAAAACTTTTGATAGGAATTTTTCTTTAGAGTCAACCAAATGGTTATCTATTTTATCTTTATTTCACAAATTGATTAACATATCTTATTTGTATGTAAAACTACGTTCATTAAATTTTAAATGAGTGAAAGGAAGTGAAAATATTTGGAGTATTTGACAAATTAATCAAAGCGGAGAGAAAAATATTTAAGATGGGAAGTTAAAATTTTGACGGAATTTTGTTAATGTATTGTGTTGAGACTCACTAAGAAAGGTTTTTTCAAAATTTCGATTTCGAAAGAATGATTTAGAGTGAAATGTGTTTTTTTTATAAATGTCACGAACTAATTCTGGTGTCGCGGTTTTTGTATGAAAACATGATTTATCTCCTCTCTAAGTTATAACGAAAGATAACACAACTACTATACCATAGCAGCAAGATATCCCGTGCGAAACCAAATAAGGTTCACTGGAATCCTTACAAGTAAAATACAGTTACGTAGAATACGTAAATACAATATTTTATATACATTTTACATTTTTTCTCATGTCATTTTATGAATACAAATTTCGTAGTCTCTGTATACTTATTGTATGAAAATTCAAGTGTGTTTTAAGACTGTTAGCCGTAAGATAATAAAGCCTAGGTGAAGAACTAAATTTGTTCAAACAATAGTTCATAGAACAGTTACTTTGGAAAAGATTCGCTTGTGCAGTGATGAACAAATCGGATGTTCGAAAAAAACTCACAGGGTGTGTACATTTTTTAGTATTGGACCCATTTTGATTTGTCACCTCAGGAAACGAAAACACAAGAAAGCATTCGTATCTACTCACCAAGATACCGCTGATTTCAATGTATGTCTCACTTGCCCTCATGATACAATCTCATGTGATACACTGGTATCCCTTGTTTGAAGTACTACGTGCAACAGTCTTAAAACGTTTCAGTTTCTTTCAGAACAGTTATTTACGACAAAAATCTCACGTCAGTTAAATTACAGATTAGTTCTTATGTTTCTTTTCTTGATTTTTTAAAATGCCTCTGAATTGGTCTTTCTAGAAGCACTGATACATTTTAATCACGTTAACTATTTAGACTATTTATAATATGAATTAATCGATTAACAAAAATTAATATTCATGGTATACTCTAATATTATGATACTTTGTGATTATATTGCGCATATAAAGTATTTAAAGCTATGAAAAGAAGTTTAAAAAAAGATTAGGGAAATAGTAATTTATTTAATTTTCAATTGTCTAAATACAATATTTTGTAAGTGCGGACCAAGACCACTGGTTGTTCGGTGGCGTGATGCTTTGGATAAACAACGACGCAACTGATTTCTGAAGATAAATCTAAATGAATTTTTTGTATCTCACTTTTATCCTTCTACAGTCCACTATTTCTCAGAATACATCTGCATTATCTTGGGTAATGTGACGGTCTATACCAGTGTTTCCCAAACTTTTTTGTGCTATGCCCCACCTAAACCTTTCTAAAATTCTTATGCCCTCCTAACGTATACATAATTTTTAATATTCAAAAATTGAAATGTTCTCTAAAGAAACTAGAATGATAGGTTTTAGGAAGAAATTACTTGGAAATTTTTGAGCAAATACAGAAAGTAAATTTTCAAAACGTATAATGGAGAACTAAAATTCAAGTACAAAATAATTTTAATGAAAGATGTTTCTATATCATTTTAATTATTAGTAATTATTTATTATTATTTAAATTTAGTGAGATCCTTGCGCTTGATGCTTGCTGTCAAGAGATTTGTCATGTTCCAATTTAGTTAAGTCTTAACTCTTAAGTCTCCCAGTTTTGTTATATCCAGCCGGTTTTGTTTTGTTTTAGCAACAAATCATTTATGGCACTAAATTTGCATTCTGCTAAATGACAATGGAATAGGTAACAATAGTTCTCTTGCACCTCAATAAACATGATTTGATTTCGGTTTCCTCACAAAACCATCATCGCTCCTTTTGTATCAAACAAAGTTTCAATTGACTCATCATTTTGTATTTCTGCCAGTTCTTCTTGATACTGCATATTTGAAATATCGGATAAATCCACTAACATTGGCTACATCATGTTGGGAAATCAATTTGTTTCAAATCAGAAAATCTTTCTTTCAAATCAGTCGATAAAATTTTCAGATGATCGACAATAACAGCTATACAGGTATCAGTCACGTCAAATTTTTGGACGCTTAAAAAATCACTAAGAGTATCAAATGTTTCCATAGATCTTTTCAAGCAGTTCCCTTTCGAGAACCATCTTACTTCAGTGTGAAGTATAAGTCTCACATGGTCTTCATTTTGTTCTTCTACAACAAAATAACTTGAAGAGACGTTCACATTTGGCACTAGTTTTAATAGCATTGATACACTTTATAACTAAATTTAGTACTTCATTTAGAACAGGTGAAATGTTTTTAGCCACCAGATTTTCCCTGTGAATAACACAATGCACAAAAAGCATTTCTGGATTGCCATGTTTCATCAATTTTAACGAACCATATTTCTTCCCCATCATATTAGGAGAACTGTCTGCAGCACAAGATGTTGTAATTTTCATTGGTATATTATTGACATCTAAGTACTTTTTAAGCTTACTTTATATATCTTTGGANTTTCTTCAACAAAATCACCTTTATCAATTTATCTTACGTAAGTTATACGTAGGCCTCACTGTCTCTCAAAGTTAATTCATCCATTTGCAGCAAGAATTTTCTTGTTTTCAGCTTTTCAACAAGTTGTATTTCAATTTCCTCACTAATTTAGTCTATTCTTCTACTAACAGCAACTAACAGCATTGTTATTTATTGTTGGTGGCATGGCTTTAACGCCTTTGTCATCTTTTTCCAGAAACATTTTAAGAAATGTTGATATTGTTGGTTTGATTAAATTCTCCGCTATAGCATGACTTTTCTCAGATTTAGAGATGAGTAATGTAATTCGATAACAAACCTCAAGAGTACGATTGAGAGTTGCAATATGAGCAGTAAATATAGACTTTTTTTTTTCAAAAAGTTTCTTTTAAGTTTTCTAATAATAGTAGTTCAAATCTGATTTAATATAAGCATTACGTTTTCCCTTCAAATGTGGCTCAAGACGTCCTCGTTTCATTGATTCGTAGGTCAAGCATTGTAGGCATAAAAGACAAAAAGGTGAATGTTCATCGTGTACAGCGGGTGTAAAACAAAATTTTAAATATTCCTCCAAGAACTGACGAATTATTTTCTTGCTTGCGCCACTCATTTCACTATGGGCTGAAAGAAAAAAAAATATAAGATCAATTAAAAAACTATAAAAAAAAGAACTGGCATATTTAAATATTTATGGCACTTTACTCCACCGCAAAAACCGTACTTTTTCATTTGACAAATTTTTCTGTAAAATGATCCTTGAAAAATTGAAATTAATAAAATTACCAATTTAATTTACATACCATTTATTTATCACTTATATTTATGCAATGCATATATTTTTTTAAACGAGACTTTTTCAACAATTTTATGGACACTTATTTCAAATTAACACCAACGGTGAATGCTAAGCGTTACTGCGAAACACTGCAGAAACTGAGATCCAGTATAACCAGCAGTTCAACTCCATTTAACAAAGAAATCACGGCTACTAACATGGCGGACAGAAGTTACTTAAACAGGACGTTTACCCTGCTCGAGTAGCGACTGAGAGTAGCCATACGGTCAACTTAAACTCTGGACGTGTCCATTTTCGAATTGCCGCCCTTAACAATCGAATTGCCGCCCTTAACAATCGAATTGCCCCCCTGTGGAGCGTGGGTCCCACGTTGGGAAACAGTGGTGAATACTCAGTACAGCGTCAGATTCTTAGAGTATAATTTTCTAATTTATTTGGTGCATTCTAGATTGTATGATTTCCATGTGGGTCATGATTTGTAAAAAGGTGGTCCCTTCTGAGAGAACCAGGCACAATTTACCCCAAGCCAAGGATGGGTAAACGTTTTTTAAAATGGACCAAAATATAAAATGCTAGGCCGTATTTATTTTTCCAAATGCAAGATATCACAATACATAGTTTATACCGAAAATTTGTGGTTGTGTATGTTAATATTACCGTTGCTGTTGTCATGAATACCCGCTAGAGTTATATTTTGATTCCTTTTTCAAATATAGATTCTGTTTTTTTTATTATTAATTATAAAAGCAAGAAGATTAACCTTAATTTTTTTGCGACGAGTCTTGTACAACCACCAGAGCGAACGAATCTTACCGCAGCTGTAGTTTGCCAGTTGCAACCCTAGTTAATGGGTGATAATGGGAAACTTGAATTAAAGTACGGCACTGAGGTTTTACGCTTCGAAATTGTGGTAGGCATAACTCTCATAAGATCGAAAAACAAGAAAAGTGAAAAGTTTGTAAATAGTTTGTGATCTGAATTTTTTTAAAAATTGCCAAGAAAATTCACTCATCTATTTAACTATAATTTGATATTTATATGTAACTCAAGGAAATGGGCTTTATACTTCGATAAGAAATTTTATACCTTATCATTCAGTGGTTTCAAGAAACAAAAACGCTTTCCTGTATCATCTCAGTGAAAAGAACGGATCTAGGATACTAGCATTACACTCCAATCCTATCATACTCGGGTCCCACACGTGTGTAATGATCACGATACTGAAGCAATGGGACCCAGGGACAAGGTGACCTACAAAGGATCAAAAGAAATGTGTTATATTTTAATATAATATTTAATATAACAAAATATAAAATATGAGAGTATGAACTCTATGAAATGTAATAAACAGTAATTGTGTAAAATACGTAACAATTCAAAATAGTACGTCTGTTTACTACTACGTACAATATATATATATATATATATATATATATATATATATATATATATATATATATATATATATATATATATATATATNGACCATAAATGTAGATGAAATCGGGGAAAAAGAGGGGTATATTCGCTTTCGCCGCCTAAACGGTTAGAGATTGGTGATAACTACGAATGATAATGTTGTTCGCCTCAAAGAGTTGTCTAAAAAAGTCCGCGACAGCATATGTCTATCTACAAAGGTTCACTCACATTATTGAAAAAACGTTATTAAAAATAGGAATGTTAAAATTCATAAATTTAAGAGAATAATTAAGTAAGGAAAAAATCAATCATCATAAAATTGAATGAATTATTAGCTTTATGCATTTAACAAAGATAAAAACAGCTTTTAAATCGCAAAATTTGGATGAATTGTTTAGATTTTACAAGAATTTTAATGAAATGGTGCAGTTGCGTCATGAATTGGAAGCGAAAATTTGACCGGTGCCTTTCTCGCTACAAGGTGATGAGTATACAATCAAGTTTTGTATTAAATTAGTATTATTATGAATTTGAAAAATTAGGATACCGAACATGTTTTCAAAAACCAGCATGTAAAAGTATTTCCATCTTATGACATAGATAGATTTTATTTTTTCCTGAGTAAAAGAAGATTAGACTAAGATAACTCCCGAGCAACGCCGGGTAATCAGCTAGTGTAGTTATATACAATTAATTACTCTCGTTATCTTCATCAATATCAACAATTATCAACAATAATTATACAGCTTGGTATGGAGAACCTGACGAAGTCATAAACATTAGGAAATAACATTTGTACTTTTTAAGTAGCGAAGTAAGAATGATTATTTAATCAGAAACCTAAATAATAGCGGAGAAAGAACAATTAAAGAATGTACTCAAATATAAAAATAAAAAATTCATGCACACAACGATGTGGGCTCTCAGCTTGTTCGTAAAACCTCAAGATGAAACAAATTTAAGAAAGAAAAAAATGTTTCCGGTCACACGGGGGAGGTTATTTTGCTCCATTTGTATTACTCTTAAGAAACAATAGCTGGAATCTTTGAAATGGAGAAAGACCATGTTTTTCTCTAGAGAATACTATTTCCCATGTCATTGCTATTGAAATGATTCTCCGTGGCTTCCACTGATAGCACTTCTCTTGCAAGCACTCCCACTCGCGTGATGCGTATCTCGTGATTTGTGTTTGCCGACCGGGAATTAGAACCCACTCTCTCTTATTGCCTTCGTTATAATTCAAACTCCTCTTCGAATTTTCGCTCACAGCTGTTTTATAATTTCGATAAATTTATGATTATACACCTTATCAGATGGCTAGTCTTCGGCACAGGTGTATCGACAATTGTAGAGATTGTCTAATGGAACTGCTTCCATATTAAATCCTCCCGAACCGATACTGAGGGTATCTTTTCAGGGTTGTACAATAATCACATGCGAGAAATTCCAAAATTTTCAGACACACTTTTCCGTATTTTCAACAATGTTCAAAACTTTCATTATTTCAAACTTCCATTACACTAGTCGTTCTTCGGAGAGGCTAAAAAATAGCTGTACAGTTTCGAATCTTTTTGAATGTAATTTTGTTTTTTTGTACACTGAAACAAATGGTGAACAATCAGTGGATTTGAATTTACGGAAAAATATTCAATATTCAAATATTCTTGAAACTTTTAAAAACTTGAATTACTACTCTAGAAAAAAGAGAGAGACGTTTGGAAAATGATCATCTATCAAGATGTGTATGTTTAACCCCTTAAACGTTCTTGGAAATGTGAACTTATCAATTATATTTTACGTATTTCACAATCCAAATTATTGTACTATGGGCATCTAAAATCTAACTTTTTGAAGAAAATATGTAATATTATAGATATTGAATGTAAATATACCGTTTCATGCTGTGAAATTTGTAATTGAAGTTTGATAAAAATTATATAAACTTATCCCAAGGTAGGGAAATAGTATTTTTAAGAGTAGAATTTTTTATAATTTCTTCAAGGGATTATTTTATATTCGTCGTTTAAAACTGGTGAATTTTGGACCAAAATTTAAAGTTAGTGCATCGGTCGATCAATTCATGATTATTATGTTCCATGCAAGCTGGCACAAAGCCAGGTGGTTGGAGCTCGGAGGAAGGCTGGATCCCTCCCGAAGTTTTTAAGTTGTAAAGAAAACGCTTCATATGTTTAAAAATATTGTTAGTTTAAAATCTGTAATTTAATATCTCAAATTAGCCCACTTAAAATATTTTAAGGACAAATAACTTTGAAGTTAACTTCAAAAAGCGAGAACCCTGGTTCCCCTTCAAAATATATTTTAGTTAAATGCCTGGATACAAGCATTTTGATTGTCAAGAAATTTCCTTGTAGATGTGTTCTTTCATTTGGGCATCCCTGCCCTCGCCTGAAGGAATTGGGAGGCGAAGAAGGCTGCGACTGCGAACATTAAGATCTACAGATACATAATCAAAGGCGTACGCGCACATTTACACATCTTTGCTCTTGCTGCAATCGCGTATCTTATCAACGAATAAATTCGCATCTTGTGGATCCTTTTTTCCTTTGAGTATCCGTTCGGAGAAGAATTGAATGTCTCCAGGAAGTTGTTCTCACAAAAAATATAATAATTATTATTTCTTACCAATAATGCAATAGAATTAAATAACTTATCAAATATTTGTCTCCAATGTTTCTTGTATTTTTTGTTAAATATATTTACGCAGAAGAAATTGTAGAAAGAAATAATGTGAGATAATATAAATCTAAGTCCGGTTTTACACAAGAACTTGTTGCAGATTTAATGTTGACAAAATACCACGTTGATATACAAAAATCGTGGTACTTTGTAAATTAATTACTTTGTAAAGTATAGAAAATATATTTGACAACCTAAATTACGGTTTTATAGGAGAAATATTTGAAAGTCCTTTCTGACAGAGCCTCTACAACACAAATGCTACATTCCATCAAAATGTCAAGTTTCAATTCTTCTCTGCTTAGATGAATGAGTAAGCCAGTTACTTCGAATAACATCGCTAATATATAGAAGTATAAGTTCCTAAAGGCTAATGAACTTCGAATTCCACTTAACACTGTTATGGAATACACCTAAGAGCAAAGCAGCTGGCGGCATCCAAAGGCGCTTTACAGATCTAATTGTTCATTGCATTAGACAGTTCTAATTGGTTATTAGATTTATAGGAGTCAGCGTGGTTCAGTGGGTAGAGCGTTGTTGCTGGTTCGATCCCCGGTGGGAATTTTTCATATCATCTCAGCATACAAACCGACTCCCAGGCCCACTCACCTTGCTGTAAAACAATTACCGGTTTTATCCTGGGGTCAAACAGGTCGGAGCGAGATGCTGGCTATACCTCCTACTCCTAGTGCCGAGGTCAAGAAATTGCGAAGTTTTATCCTCCTCGAACCCCATGGGTACCTCCGGGGCCTGTTGTGGGACAATTTGACTTTGACTTTTATTAGATATATAACCAGTTCGAAGTTACTACGGATAATTAGTGAATAACGAAAAAGATGATTACAAAAAGCATGAACTGAAAATCAATTCGAATGCATTTAGATTTTGAGAATGACTTTTGAACGAAGAAGTCATAAATATCAATAAATTATCCGGAAGAATCGGTGTGTAACAATCGATGTTGAGTATGTGAGCACCACCCAAAACAAATCTAGGCATTAATATCATACTCCTTCGTTTCATTAGCAATTTTCGGTCACCAAAGTAAAGAGCATTTATGTAAACATACGCATCACAAGTTTAATTAAAATATACTGATAAAATACTTCTTTCTGGAACAATCCCAATAATACTTAGAGCAAGTCTTTATAATAAATTTTTAAAATTCATATTCTTGCAAAATCATAAATAAAATGTGAATTATTATTGAAATATTATTTCAGGAAGTTTCATTACTTTTTTGAATTGAATAATCGAAAAGAATTATTTAATCAATTTCTTCTATTATCCTTCGCTAAAAGCCCTTTTTAGCAATATTTTCTATGCCTGTTGAGACAAATTTCTTGTAACATAGCTTCATACTATTACTTTCAAACCCAAATTATCTTTGATAGACGTAGGTTTCTATTAAATAAATTACAAGCTGAATGATTGCGTGTAAAAGTCAAACAAGCCATCAACTCTAAACACAAACTCATATTAGTCGAACAGGCTTAAGCCCATGACTGACATTCTCGTTTCGTAAATCCGCACGTGTGGTTCAGACTCTCTCCGAAGGTGATCTCCCAAAGCAAATTCTCGGAGCGAGTGGAGTAAGGTATAATCAAACTGAGAGTAAGATATTTCAAACCTTCATGAGGAATTGCTTTTTGTTTCGTGCTTTGAGAGAGAGACGTGGATTAATTTCATTCACTGCCACCGATCGCGCACCCTTGCTGTTCCTCGTTTCCCCAATGTTTGTGTCCATGTCTCCAACTCGACACACGACACACACGACACACACGACACACACACAGATGTAGATCTGATGGCAAAATAAGTACCAGTCTACAATTGCCGCAGTAACAGGAAATATATCACGCTCTTCAACTCCCCGCGGAACTTTACCATAATAAAGTAATATTCCAGTTTTTTTTCAATCTATTATTTATTTTTCTATGCAATTGTTTTATTTGTATACATGGTTATTTGTTTTCTTTCTGTTACCAAGATAAATCAAACACATTTGTTTATATGCCACCTGACGATGGCAGTAATCAACTGCTGAATCGTTGTGACATATAATATAATTGTCTACTAAAAAATTCGGAAGAATAATTTCAATTCTGTCGTGTATAAAATAATCCAATTTATGAGCTCTTTCCATTTCAGATATCATACACCACCTTATTCTTCTTCAGTGAAATGATGCACATTTTTATATTATGACAACAAAAATATTGGAATACCAAAAATTCCCGGAACTACACATTCTATTACATCAAATGTATGCACTAATACATCCATTGACGCTATCTTTTTCGCATGCACGCCATATCTACCCTCCCTCACGCAATACTTACCAATTCAGAATTTGTAAGTTGAAAAGACTCTAATATTATTTCATAATATTGATAATTACTTAGCGATGCTGGTGGTACGAACAATGACTACAGTGGGATATGGAGATACCTGCTATAAGGGATTGTATTATTGCATAAGTACTTAACTAACCCTGAAGAAGGTTTCAATAAAAAATTTCACTGAGGTACTTGTTTAACCGACCAAATCCTCAAGATACTATACATTATTTTCAAGTTCTTGCATTGAATGCTTTTTGAATAACATGGCTTCAATTATTGTATGAATTTGTAAGAATTAATGTATTTGTTGATTTAAGGCAAAGACTTTCTCGGAGAATGTAAAGAGAACTTGCCCCTCCTCACAAGCCGCGGATCGCTGAGTAGGTTGCACTCAAGGAAAACTTACTTCTCACCCCTGGACCGTAATTGGGGTTTACTCGGAACGGAGCGCTCATATTCTCATACTATTTATGTTTTTAATGATACATGATGAACTGGCTTCAGCAGCTCCTTATGATCTCGCTCTTGTGGGTTATGATTTATGAAGTGCTTGTTTTGTACTTTGACCGTGAAATATTTTGTTTGCGAATTTGAAAAATTGTGCAAGTTCATTTCATTCCATATGCTTCCGCATTTAATTGCAATTCTGTTTTATTTATGAAACTATTTATTAATCTCGTTTCCTACTTGTCTTGATATTTATTCATGATGAGTTCAAAATAAAAGTTGAATAGTGTTTTTCCTTAACCTATTGGAATATTTGAAAATATTTCCCGAATATCATTTAAATAGCCGTCAATAGAGGACTCTAATAACATAACAGATTAGAACTTCTCGTTTGAAAACAAAATTTATTTCTTTTTTGTCAGAAATTATGGCGTGTTTGCAGGTACTTGTAATGTCTATCCAATCATCTTAACAAATAATGAAAAATTCAAAACAGATTTCCGTGTTCAAACACAAAATTCGTCTACATGTCGACTGCTGCTGTGAGTGAAATGAGTGAGTAGTGTAAAACTTCACGCCAAACGCTTGCTGTAATTATACTTCTCATGGGTGAGGGAAGGGTCAGGGAATGTCAGCTATTGTATTGAGATTGTATGGCGATTTTGACAACTAGATGATTAACAGTATTCCCAATAAGTACGCGTTTTGCAATGATGGTGTTTTGAACTGAAACTGAAGATTAAATGAGATTTTGTGAACTTTCAAGGTACACTACAGGTCTTTGATTACACCCCCTCACTGCGATTACCTGTACCCAGCCAGAAATGCTTTAATAACAGAATGTCAAATGTATCTTTATTAATGGCTATGAGAACTCACGCTACCCTTGCATTATATCTGAATGAGTTTTACTGTGTGGAAATAATTTGTTTGATCAGTGTCTGCATCTGAAATTGACGGACGATCGTTCTCACTTTTATTTCAGTATCATGAGATTACATTCAATAATATAGAGAATGAGACAGTAAATGTAATAGGAAACAAGAAATACCACAAGAATCAATTTAATTATATACAGTGTCTGTGAAATATTGTGAGGCATTACAAATTATGGACGATATAACTAGTGGTACAATACAAATTTCCTTCCTTTGTCATAAACGATTGTAAATCTTGATTACAGTATGAACCGCGAAATATATAATGATAGATACTTCTGTATAATTTTCTGATTATTACAATCGTATCTTTTTCATGACAGCCTCTACCAGATGAAACCAACATGTGTAATAAAGTTCATTGAACCGAAAATTTGTGTTCCACGAGATAAGTGTTATCAAATGAAGAAAATACAAATTTGGTATAGAATTGATAATAAAATATTTTTCGTTGCGCGAGGTTAATCTTCATTTTTTTTAAATTTACTGATATCGCTATCTTGGTGAAGAAAGGTTTCAAATGCTCTTCCTTCTTCTAACATAAATCTTGGAGGAAAAGAGGAATAAGAGTGATGCAAATGCAACTGGATGTGGGAAAATGTATCAGTGAAGTAAAAAAAAATTGTTTTCCATTTACTAAGATTACTGAAGTTAAATGTAAAATTTTAATGAATTTTAATTAATGAACATTTCAATTGTGAAGTCTTCGTCAATTTTCAAAAAGTAAATATAGTACATACAATCTTGGTATTGCGATAATTGTCTTTAAGTAATGTTATTATTCGCAAATCGTTGATTTCTATACGAGGACTTCGCTTTGATATGTTCGCTCGTGTTTCTTTATTGTCAAGAATGAAATTAATTTTTCTTACTCTGCCAAACGAACAACATTATGGAAAAAATTTTTCATATGAGTCCACTCCAGGAATGATAACTTTCGGTCAAGTGAAAATGGCGACCAGCCGGGACTCGAACCCGGGTGTCTTGCTTTGATCGCAAGGGTGTTAACCGCTACACCACCGGAAATGGTGTACAGCTGTGGAAGGTGAGCCGGGTTCGAGTCCCGGCTGGTCGCCATTTTCACTTGACCGAAAGTTGTCAAATATATTCTCCACGTGTAGGGTACACGGAAGAAATATGTACACTCCAGGAATATTTTATTCAATCATGTTTATAAAACCCGCCGTGCTAATTATAAAATTTACACATATTCTAGGCTTATTCTTTGCATAAATACAAATAGATCAATTAAAAAACCTTTAATTTTCGTTTTTCTTCCAAATGAGTGAGGTCGAGTAAGCGAATTCACGTGTTAAATTTATTGTAAGTATGCAGTCAATCTACCAAAAGCCTTGATTTGCGCATCATATGAATGACTCTCACTGATTCTTGAATACAAAAATGCTTGTACCCTAAATAGAAATTTGTAAACATTCTTTATTATCCTTTCCGAGATGCATTAACGGCATGTGGAGTAGTCGTTAGGGGTCATAAAAACTCGGTTGTGGACCGAAAGGGAAAAGAACTTAAGATTTACAACGTTCAGTGCTAATTGCACTCTCAAGCTGAAACGTAATTTTTTCGTAATTTAGTTACACGAGAAAAACATTTATAAAATGTTGTTTACTTATCTCAAATTATTTTTATTGCGTGCTTTAAGCGGAGAAGAATACCAAAAATAAATAGTCATTGTATTAATAATCATGATGAGTCATAAATTATTATATCCTGTACTATTAGATTAAGTAGCATTTTCAAATGACTTAAAAAATTACTTAAACGCTGGTGAAGTTAGGTGAATTAGTCAGATGAAAGAAATAGTTTCAAAAATATAAAAACAAGGTGCTGCACACGTCAAATACGACGATGGCTTCGGCCACAATTTACATTGGCATCCGAAATCCGCCAATGCGTGAGGCTTAGGTTAAATCACCGCGCACTACACGTTTCTACGACTATGTTCTGCAATTCTATAGCCACATTTTCCACTGACATCGATTTCATTGCTTTCCTTTCTCAGTAATCTCTCTCTTCAAATGAACCGGTTTCTACGAATTATCTTCTGCAGACCTTTGCCAGACATCGAACCTGACCCAATTCATAGCAATCGACGCACAGTCACGGACGTACAAATGTTCGTAAAACAGCTTGACAAACACTGTTCGATGTCCTATTGACAGTAATATACTCAAAGTCATGTTACTTTGATAAGAGAAAATTTAATCTAAAAAACATAACGGAAACACATTGCGTTTATTAGTTTCTTGTAAAGTACAAGCAGTCAATTAGTTTATTGTCCTCAACATAGTCATAGGCAGTTTGTAACTGCTCTGTGAACAATAATTTATTTATTTATTCGAAGTAAGAATGTTGTCAGCCATTGTAGAAATACAACACAAAATTCTTGTGGCTTGGCCAAATTCTTTATTTTTTCACTTTGCCAACGTTTCGGCAACGAACGTTACCTTCATCAGAGTTTATACGATCACAAACATGCACTCCATTTACAAAATACATAGATAAAAAACACACGATAAAAATATCCTTCCACTGGGCACTCATGTCACCAAAACAATCACAAATTTTGTAATTGTCTATTTATATTATTAAAACATGTAAACAGAAATTCTCTCTTTCGAAAAAGATTTTTTTGTTCAATTAAGTTTGATTAGAAGAAACATGAATAAGTATTTTGACTCAGATTTATTGAAATATATTTAGAAGTACATTTGAATTTCTTTTCATTATCTCCAACTTGACGGAAAAATACCTGAAACCCGGACAGGCATCGGCCACTTTCTTCATAGACTCGGCTATTTGGACGAGTAGAGTACAATCTATTATGAAAATTTTGAACTATTTTTTTTCTTTCCTTAAGAGATTTTCCCTTGCTCTACGAGTGTTCGAAAATACAGGTCATTCTGAGCAGTGCTTCTTGTTTACAACCCTTTGAAAGAGGAACTTTATTTATAATCAGCCTATATATTCAAAATAAGGATAAATTATAAATCAAACATAATCATAATAATTGCTAAATGTATGAATAACGAATTAATAAATGTCTTTATATTTGTATTATCATGTAATATAAACTAATTTAATAAATCTATTGAATCTCTTGTTGCCGAGTCAGAATTGTACTCCCGTAAATGATTGCTACAGCTTCAATGAAGAGATAATTTTTACTTCTAGTTATCTCTTTGTGTGTATCCTGGTAAAGTATAGACTATTATACCTTTCTAGTTGAATATGATAAGATGTATCAGTAAGAATTTCATTCATCAATTTTTTAGTACTCAATTTTTGTTACCGCTAACTTAAAGAAATCTTTAAAATTACTAACGGCAATATTCAGTCTTGTTAAAATCTAAAGACAAGAGAAGGCATTCACTGAATCAGCTGCAATTGTAAAAAAACTGCTACATTAATGAAAGTGCAATTGTAACTGTAAGAATGTCAATAACATTTTATATTTATATTTTTTCTTTTCGTAACATTGGATCCATCCGTTGAAGACTTATCAAGTTAGTTCTTTTAGTAATAAACGATTTCGAAATATTCAGTAATCCAGACATTTGGCAAAGACCATCCTTGCATCTGAAAAGTAGCTGTTTTTTTAATTAAATAGTGTAAATTCAGACACTATTTCGTTACCACTTGGTCTTGTGTCTCGAAGCACGTGATAACTATGAATACAAAACTATTTGACCTCGATTTAAATTGTGTCAGAAGGATAGCAGTTCCGCTCATAAGTACTTGGTTCGTCTAAAGAGCCGAAAACATTACTTCCTAGAATCTGAGAAATTGGTTGATATAGATTATGAGCTATTATATGAAATGAAAACATAGTCACTGCGTAATAATTTGTGTAATTCATTTTTCCAGTACAATGAAGAGTTTTTATTTCCATTAACAATGTATTGATATAAAGTTTAACAGACAACTTTTGAAGACAATTTTGTGAGTTTTCCCTCTAAACTAAACATATCTTTGAATGTTCAACAGTTCGAACATATAGCTGAATTATTAATATGAGCGCCATTGAATATGATGAGATAACATTCCTAAAGTGTAGATTAGAGTTGATCATTGCAATTTAGTAAATAAAGTCACATTTTTTATTTTTAAAATTAGTTTTGAGAATATTCAATAAGTGATCAAAGGGTAAGGAAATTTTTCAAAACTGTTCATTAGTAAGAAACGAGAAAGATATTTGAGAGCAACCAATGAAAGAAAACAACTTGTCTTTGTTGGATTTTAGATCGTTAATAAGTCGTAATCTTGGTCAAAACCAATGATTATGGTTTCTTGTTTCTTTTATGTATTCGCAGTCTCAATAAGTATTCGTGCACGAAAATTGGACATCTAATTCCTGCTGTAGCAATTACAGTTCTAAAGAATGATTACCTGCATTTGTCGTCCTTGAGGTCTAGTTAACATTTCTACATGTTCGCTTGCAAAGCATTTGGCGTGACCTCTATCCGCACGAAGGGTGATGTTGCTGTAGAATATACCATGCTTTACAAATCTCATTTAGGACGATACAAGCTCTTCGATACTTCTTAACTACGTATTAAAATAATTAGTTTTTAAATCATAGACTAGATTGAGAATTGCTGGCCACAGCACTTTAGCATGATGTTAGACTTAGAATGGAAAGTACTAGTACGTTCTTGAAATTTTCATATAATGTATTTTCGTATTAAAATGTACATTAATCAATCACAAAAGAATTATGAACAGATGCCCCCACGACTCCTGAAATAAATATGAAATATTTTAAAAGAATTTAGTCCTTTCAATTTCTTCACAAAACTCTCATTGGCAATTTAATTCTAATAAATACTTATCATCTTCTCCATTTACGGAATGTATACTTGTAATAGTATTCCAATTTTTAATTCTGTATTTTTACATAAAATAAACAAAATGTTAATCAAAGTTATATGACTGAACTGTTAATCATATAGAAATTTTTGTGTGTATTTACGTGAAGTGCCCGTTTACACTGTGTACAATTACATAAATGTTTGTTCTAGAATGTTATGTCATAAAAAATCATTGTAATTTAATTTTAAATAAATGTGTCTTTTTTATTCCTTTCTTTCATATATTTCGAAAGTGACGCGATATATCCTCAAAAGTGTTAATTTGATAAGTTAGTGTACTTGTTATGGTTATTTACATCGGTTACTTACGTGTTATGGTTATTTACCTCGGTTACTTCCAACTTAATGAAAAAAGACGTAAACCGAACTGGAAGTATGCCGGACTAATTGAGTTACGTTTTATGACCTTATAAATACATGATCCAAGCGAAGTATACATGTTATATTTATATGGATATTAAAAATAGAATCTTAAAAGACATGATGTAGTGCATATCCACAGAATAACAAACCAAAAAACGTGACCACTAGACTTCAGGGGTTTAAGATCCGTGACGAAATATTTAGTCAGCCTTAAACAGTAGTTGGAATATCGATTGAGAAATCTGAGCAAATTAGGGATGAATCTAAATATTGCTGAAAGAAATATCCAGATTTTATTAGAATATTCCCAAAATAATCGGGAAATGCATCACTCATGTTGTCAGGAATGAATAAAGAATTCTCTTGTGTGTGGTGATCCATGAATTTTGTAGTCGTGAGGTCAGCATGTGAACCCCTGGACTACGTAGACGACTTGCAACGACAAACAATTTTTAATAAATTACAACGTAAATAACCTTGCATTCACCACACAAAATCTTAGCTGATATGAACCATCTCAGTGGTAGGACTGAAATCACCAACAGATTGCATATTGATTGTGGTCAACTTAAGCTAAAAGACTTGTGATCGAAATCTGTATGATCTTACATAAAAACTCAACTGAAATTTTCGCTACTTACTTGCTCACATCCACTTGACTTAACTCATCCAGGAAAATCTTGTTTAAGACATCAATGGCCTATCACCACTTGGGTATTTTCAAAAAAAAAAAAGTTACGAAATACGAAATTTTCTCATAATGTTCTTCTAAAATAAATATTTCAGTATGGTGAAGAGGGCATCATCCTAATTTTCCCCCCGATCTTGAGAAAGTTTACCAATAAAGTTCTCTCAGTTTATCAATGGTTAAAGAAGAAACCCACTCTTTCACCCCAATCTTTTACGCTTATCCTTTTTTTATTTCATTGCGCTTACGTACTTAAATGAAAGAAATCAGACATCGAATTAAGAGTGTGGGGGCGGGAATTTCTCTCCTGCGTTTTCTTTCCCATTTATACGTGTTATGTTTATTACCAGAGAACAATAACTCTTCGTGAATTTCACGTGATGCTCAATAATAATTGTCAAAAGTAACTGTTAATTTTAATTTTAATGAGCCAACAATGTTTCTTGGAATGTACGTACATCATTCCAAGGTACTCTCAAAATATTTACTATAGGAAGAAAAAAACAAGTTAGACGTTTCTAATTTATATATAGTGGATATAGTATATCAAAGTTTAATACAAAATTACAAAACTATGAGGTTCTTTTAAATTTAATAACATTTACTTGTCAATATTATAAAGTACTATATTGAACTGTGAAATGACAAGCTTAAAAAGTTCTTGTACCCCTCCTACATATTTTAAAATTCGAACACTGAACGAAATACTAAATTTCCGTGTAGAGGGGAACGCAACATGATGTTCAGTGAGCGTTGGTGGTCTGCCTTGGTGCTCATTTGCTCAATGTTCTCTCTAGTGGCAGACAAGGAGGCGTCGCGTTGCATCGAAAAGAAGAAGAAACGACCGACCTCCGATCTTCCTCTCTCTCTCTCTCTCTCTCTCCACTTCGCACAAGGATGCGGTGTTCCTTTATATTCCTTTCCCTTTTGTTCTTCCACGTCTTGAGATTGAGAGCAGCGAGAAGGCGGCGTTGTTTTGGTTGTGAAGAAGCACTCTATCACAAAGCACAGTTCTTAGGAACAAAATGAACCCTGTCGAGGAATAGACGATCGGGCATGATCGAATGCCTCTCCTACTAGTCGTAACGCCCATTCTCACTCACATAATATTAAGGGTAATGATTACTAGTCAAATTTGAACAGAGACTCATTTCTACTGTGTCAAGAGGAAACCTGTGAATATCGCAAGATTGTGAAAGAGTTTAGTAAGCAATGTTGAAACTCCAGTACAAAAAGTTTGCCCAATTAGATTAGCAGATGCTGTGAATTTATTACAGATCTGGTGGCTCAGTCGATTTGAGGCCGAGATTTCCCCCGAATGGATCTTTTCATGGTGTGCTAGTGAAAGGAAACTGGAACATGGGATGCACATAAACCATGTTGTTTGAGTTGAAATGTCAGTCACAAATGATCGTCTGCATAGAGTATCTTGATTCGTCGTAAAGCCAAGCGGTGGCTGACTATGCTGGTTTCCTTATTCTTCATTTATTCTCTATCTTCTTTATTCATCGCAATATTTCTTAGCTCATCATGTATAAAGCTGATTTATCACATCGCCTTTCACGGGTGTTTTATTCTTCAATTTCAGTGTTTCAAAGATAACTGTGACGCGATTGTGACACATCTGTCTGTAATCACAGTTTGTCGTCAGGGTGCGCAGTTCTATAGAAAGCTACGCCATGTCCTTTTTCGTGCTGGGCTGATAAACCACAAACAATTGTCGTTTACTCGCATTATTCATCAGTGTGCACGGTCCCATTGCTACAAACTCATTACAGATAGTCACCGATGTGAAAGAACTATGAAAACGTCAGTCAAACTGTACCACATCCGGCCCCGAAGGTGCCCATGGGGTACACGGAGAGTAGAGCTCCGTATTCTAGGCCTTGGTACTACTAAATTAATACTGATTCATAAAATCAAGTTTTTTCAGTTGTGTAAATGTAGAAGAAATGATAAATTCAGTGGTGTTAACTGTTTTTTCTACAATTTTTGTTGTGCTGAGCTATTAGAAGTCGGGAGTCTATAATAAAATATCCGATAGTAGGAGGAAGAGATGCGGTCAGCATGTGACTCCGACCGGCTTGATTTCAGAATAGACTATCTACTTATTTTACAGCAGACTGAGTGGGCCTGGGAGTCAGTGTGTATGTTCATGTGTGATGAAAAATCCCCGCCCCACCGGTCGTCCAGCCAGTGACTCAGCGTTCACCCCACTGAGCCACGCTGACTCCACACAGATCTTCAATAACCTAAATATATTTATCGATGTTTCACATAAGTGTCAAAACTATCTTGCCGCGGAAAACCGGAATAATGTATCGGGACTTTTCTAAACAGTTTCGGTATAGTGCAACTTTGTATTGAGACTGTTATGTTCCCAACAGTCGCAAAACCTTACTCAACTTTCTCTGTACTATGGCCTTTAAAGCGTCTTTCGGTGTGTACAGGTTTCGATGGATAAGCGGGTAAAGCACGTTCATCTCACAAGGCCGCGATTTACAACAAAGTTACCACAGATATTTTCCTTAAACGTAGGGACGTAATTTTATTTTATTTATGAAATTTCATTATTGCATTCAAATTATGTTTTTATTCAACACTAAATTCATTAAAATGCAGTACAATTACATAAATGAATCGTAACGCTTGTGTTTCTGATTCAATATTACTTACCTTTTCCAACAGGATTACCGAACTCTGAAACTGCATAAGATAAAATCAATTAAGAACGTTACGATAATTATTACATGTTTATGATGTCGTGCGCAGGAATAATGAGTACAGAGGCTTCACTGCAAAATGTCTGGCCATTATTCTCACCACTTACACATGCCCTTTTCTAGCGGAACTGCCAATTGAACAAAAACCACACAACTATTCCGGTTCTTGTCCTTGAAGTACTCGGGAGGTTAGTAGTGTTGAGAGAAGAGCTAAAATGTGTGAGCGAAAAGTTTTACTGAGATACTTCGCTAAAGCATTGTAAGCGGTACGATACTAAGTATGTTTCTTGCCCACGTACAGCGCCTATTCACCCCTGATGCAACCTGTAATGCAAATCTGTATGAGCTTGGAGATTACAATACACTGCCTTACGTACAGTGTGCGTTCCAGTAGTATAGTTCGATGAAAAAGGTACCCGTTTCTCTCCTCGTTCGTGAGTAGAGGAGATCTTCGTGTTTTTGAAGTGCGTCAGGGATGGCCGTGGAGAGGAGTGAGGACGGGAGGAACCAACTAATGACAGCAGCGGCGGCGCCCGTTCCGACCCACGTTAACCCCGCTCCGACCCACGTTAACCCCGCTCCACCCGCGCAGGGTCAATGTCGATGGCCTTTGCCCTATCTCCTGTTCCTCGAACACCTCCCGTCCGGTCCTGTACTCGCTTCCTTCTCCTGCTTCATTGTCTGTAAATCTGTCTGCGATCTCTTTGAACGAAGCATTATGTTTGTCATAAGAGGCTGTTGATTTGCAAGAAACACGTACTAAGGATTCTGCGAGGATGCAGACAAAAATACGTTTGCTCCTTGAAATACGCTTTCAAATACGTACTTACTTAACAAAAACCTACGATTTCAATTCCTAGGATTGGTTTTCGCGTCGGGTATTGTAGGAATCTACAGAGGGGAAGGGACAAATTTGGCAGTCAACGGAGTAATGAAAACTCCCAAAAATATCAGACGTTTTCATTAATTTTAAATGCAAAATGGCGGGTGTTAAGACTGAATTGGCTCTCATTTTGGAAGACATTGAATGATAGGGATAAAAATATATTTTTTGTTCATAATATCTTGATTTTTTTTTTCAAAGTCACAATCACCATAGTTACTACTCACTGATTACCTTGCAGCGACGCTCCCACGAAAGTAGAGGGTTATGGAAATGGTAGATGATTTTTAAAATGTTGATTAATACGTGCGGAATTCGATATTTCAATTTATGTCTAGAAACAAATTTATAACATCACAACCAGTGAGGAAATAATTGTAGACAACGAGCAATTCATTTATTAATCTATATGTCAATAAATGTAACTCCTTTGATCATTTCCAACTACTTCACTTATTTGGCTATTGAGGGAACAGGTACAAACAGTATACCAATCATGAAGAATTGTTACAAACCACATAATGACCACGAGGTCCGGTTTTGGTTCCTATTTTACGAGATCATACTTTGACTTGGATATTACTTTGCAAGGCCAAGTACACAATACTACCGTAGTCATTGAAGCTAATTCCTGACATTTCATTATGACTTAGTTCTGTCAATTGTTGGCGTTTTTGTGTTGCATGATACTTATGTAAACATGACTGCCATAAAGCGAGATATCGTGATGGGAATAGCACGTTTTATAGTACTGATGGAGATTGTGTCTTCGTTTTTCACCCTACCGAAACAATCCTAGTGAAGCATAAAATGAATGATACATGCACCTAGGGCTATTCATAAGCAAATGGTCTTTTCTACCCCTCCTATTTCCATGCCTTAAAGTTGAAGTCAGTTATTAGGATATGCATTTTTTAAGTATAGACGTCCAAGAGATTGTTGGATACGGTCAGTAGTTGATGAGGCGTTCCTGTCAATTCAAACATATTTTTATGCACTTTCTTGCGGGATAATATGAAAGTGAGGAGAAAATATGTAAAGGAGAAAGAATCATACAATTATCACAAAACGTGATTTGATTTGAAAAAGACCTGATCTTTTCGCAGTAGCACTTAAAGCAACGATCAGTGTGGTTTGAATTATTTCTCAATAGATAAAAGCAATGTCATATAACAAAAGACGTTCATGGGCCCACGTTATTTGATTCTTCACATTTAATCGTTACCTCCTTCTCATTGGTATAATTTTGAGTAATTTCTTAAATCGTTGAATTTGTATTCCCATACTCGAAATGTTCACGATAATGTCAGTCAGTGCCACCACAAAAATGCCGAGGAATAACTATGTTTAAGATGATAAATGTATTTAACAATGATCTCTGTAAGAAAAGTGGCGGAGATACTAAGTGATTTTTAATTTTATATTATCTTGCGATCAGTAAATGACGTGAAAATAATCTTGATTTTGATAAGATTTAATGGGAATGGTGGGAAAATTAAAAAAATATATTTTACGTGAAGAGGCTGTGAAAAGTTTGTGGTGTTCAGTTTTTATTTTTTAAATTATTTTAATATATTTTTTTACTTGTGTCTGCTTGATATGGTGGTGATTTTCATTCTTGCCGTTTTTGTACCAGTACAACGTCGATTGTGGGATAAATGGGCACAAAAAGGATAACATCACAAAAAAATCTGTAGTGTAGGAATAATCGAATTACAAATAAGAACGTATGGATTTAGATTTGATAAGCCAGGATTCTCAAAGACTTTGACCAGTAACAATACAACTCTTTTCATAAACAAAAGAAGCACAATCCGCAAAAAAACTGTTTGAACTTCGAAACAAATATTTTCTCCCAAATTTGTTAAATAGGTTTTAATATACGTTGATATATGACGCAAGGAGATCGTTTAAACGAAACTGCAATTTGTTCATCCGGGGCGTTTCCTCTAATGACTAGCAAGTGTTAAGAATTTCAAAATAATATTGATCGCTATAATTTCTTGAAAACTGGTCAAAGGAGAAGAAATGAAAAACTATTAACTTGTCAACGTGTTGGATATAATTGCATCCATCATTACGGCTTGTTATACACTGATAAGCTCATCTTTTCTCTCACCATCTCTTATCCATAATGTGCAGGACTTCAAAACACAGCGTGACCAGCCCATTTTATGGTCATGCATCAAAAGATTATCAGTTTATATCGGTGAAGGATGTGATTACATTCAAAACGTTGGCAAGTTAATACGATTTCTTTCCCTTTGACCAATCTTCAAGAAATAAAGTATTAATATGAGTGGTCAAGAAATAGAATCAACAGTGCGACGTGGAAGACAGTAAAGAAAATGGATGCTGTAAAGAAACTAGTAATATTTATTACTATTAATATTGGTGGTTAATAGTAGTGATTTTACGGATCCCAATTTGATATAACCTAACTTCGTTTAGTAGAAGCAGTAGTAACATATTTGGTTCCATTCAATCGTGTGAATTGCTGCTAAGCATTCACGAATATTTCGGTGATACATCAGCAGTAAATCCATTAGCATGTCTTTTGCGTTTAATGTAGCATGCATGTATCGTGGCACATTATAGTATAGTTTTTTAATGATACTTGGTAATATTAAAACATATCATATGGTTATTTTTAAATACTCAGATATATCAACTTATATTACTGAGATATATCAGCTATAGACCACGTTCTTTTTCTTATGAAATAATATGTATTCTTCAATAGGAATAGATAATTTCTGTAAAATAAACGTTCTTAATAAAAATTTTATATTTCTCTAGTAAAAAGGATGTGTTTATCATTTTTAAAACATAATGGTTTTTAATTCACATTCGTAGGGATGCTCTGCGTTTTAAGGGTGAGTCACTACGTAACGAATATCGGAAAGCGCTCATTAAATAGAAGGGGCTGCCTTAAATCTCTCACAAACTTTCCCTGCATTTGATATTTTGAGTAGCTCTCGAATATTTGTTTTGCTTCGTAAACTTTTTCTTAACTATAAGAATTGACTACCCGTTCAAGAATAATCCGACCTCTTAAGATAATTATTTTTCATCCGTTCATCTTACGATTGGTGAGGGACGGGTGTAATTGTATGGATCTTCATTAGCGAATTTTACAAGAGCATTTCTTTTTGCCGTTGGGTTCTGTTACATTTTTAGACAGATTTATTAGTAACTGCAACTGGTTTCATCATAAGTTTTTCATTTTCCTAATCTTTGAGATATTCATGTTGCGGCTCCTTCTTCATAATAAAAGTAGTTCTTTAAGTTCAAATGATGATACCGAGCAGAATGTAACAACATTATTATATAACCACGTGAAAATAGAAAAATTATTGTTGATGTGTAGAGATACACAATCTGCGTATACTCCACTCGCACCCTAAAAATCTAGTAAATAACGTATTATTGAAATTTCATAAGTAAAAAGTGGAAACAAATAACTCATTTTGAGAACCAAAAAATCGAACTGTCTAAAGAGGTAGTTTTTGTATTTCATTCTAGTAGCATTCTCAGATTATTTTTCTTTCTAGGGTTTAAAACATGAAAGTACTTCCCACTATCTATAACACTGAATGATGAAATGTGGAAATTATCACGTAAATTGTCCCCCGCCCCCACGAGAGGTTACGTTAATTGAAATGTAGCGCTTCGTGAGCGCCAAGTTCTCGTGGGCGTCACATCGAAATGCTCACCCAGATCTCCACAGCGTGTTCGCACCTTTTATCTCGCCGTGTATTATTCCTTGGGAGGGAGACACGATTTGCGCATCAACCTATCTTCTTACAAGGCTACGACTTAGAAAATATATCAATGACGAACACGCTTTTCAAAGATATCTTAGCAGCTGGAGATAGAAATTATGGAGCTTATAAATCACGAAGAACGAACTAATAAATCTTACATAAATTGTTTTCAAGAAGTAGTGAGCTTGCTTCTTAAGGCTATGCAATGGTTTTGAGTGGGAAATTATTTTGAGATATGCACATCCAGTCAAACTGTTTTAGAATTCGCTAGAAAAATTCGTTGTTTTTAAAAACTGTTAAAAAATATTTTATTCAGAACTGGACAATCACTATAATAATATATCGTCTAGCATGTATTGGTTTTTAATTTTTTTCAATTCATTCGTTTATGGAAAATAATGTAAAAACAAACGTTTTAAAAAATGTAAGCGAGAGTTGTTTTCTACAATAGGTTTTTATTTATCGGTAAATATTTTAAAAAACATAAAAAAATAATTCGTAATATTTTGTAACGTCTATAAATGCATTCCTGAATATTAAAAATATGTATTATATCCAAACCACTTATAATTAATGTATTATCCAAAAAAATATTTTTACTTGTGTGAATTTTTACTTTTGTATTATAATTATTCTTAATCGGTTCTCCTTCGCAAAAAGTTCTGATTGAAGTCAAGATATTTTGTTTGTTTTTGTGGTGAAAAGAAATAAATGTATTGTGTGCTTAGATATAAATACGTTGTTTTACAAAAACAAGTTACAATACCTAAAATAATCATTTATACAAATGTATGATTTTCAAAGATAAAGTTCCGAACATAGTATGGCCATTTGGATAACATGATTCCTCGGAAGAAGCGAGGCACTATTGTATCTATTCTATCGTTAGAATTAACAATGTACCATTATAATTCATTAAAAATAATAATTTGAATTAGAACTCATCCCGGTGAGGTGTGGAATTCATAATTTCACTTCATCGTCCAGACTGACTCCCGGGTCTTCTCAGCCCGCTGTAAAATGAGTACTGTGTCTATCCTGGGGTCCTCTTCCTCCTCCTTGCAACGTGGTCTAGAATTTGCGGAGCTGTACCCACCATGAACCCTATGGATACGCCTTAGGACTCATTGCGATACAGATTGATTACAATTAAAAATAGATCTATTTATCAGGAATAGTTCTAGAAGACTTTACTTCCCTCGGCTCTTACCCTGAAGATACCCCAAGGAGAAGGCGTTCGTCGTACAGAGGGAAACTCATAGATTGTCTCCCTTAGAACACTGCTCCAGGGTTTAGAACAGCGAACGTTATATATAGCGAACGTTACCAAGTGGATACCAAGTGTGTAAAGACACAAACCGGGGATTCGTTTTTTTTTTCAATTATTTCCTAACTTGAAAAATCAACAAACTAAGTACCCGATTGCTTTCCTTTTAAGTGGTGATGGTTAGGACTAGAGACACGTATTGAAAGTTTCCTCATAAATTCTTCAGAAAAATTCACCGCATCAATGAATATGTAATGAAGGAAACATTATATTATCCTTTTTATATTGTGTAACTTTTCAGTAACGGAAATGTGTATCAGAGAAGTAAGAAAAGTTAAGTATTTTAGAAATCCTGAAGGGAAACTTATACCCACATCATTTTGATTATGAGCCTTTAAAGATGTGCAATGTTCAGATACGTGTGGTGCGATTATGTTTATTGAAGACACACTTTCGGAATGTAACAACTTGCAAAAACCCTCAAAGTGTGAAATTTGCGATTTCTCATAATTTTTTGATCTAGTGACTCAGGTATTGATCCTAGACAAAAATGATTGAGTGGTAGCTTTTAATAAAACTCATCCTTTTGGTTGTAGGTTTCAAGCTGATCATTTCTTTTTTGTCATTTGATGATAACCATATGATGTTTAAAGTTGATCAGAAACAGTGATTACTCGTAATTTATCATCTCGTCTATCTATTCATTTTCTACTTACTTATTTATTCTACAACTTCCATTGAAAATAATTTATGAAATTTTTATATCACTAGCTTCATGTTTAAAGTTAAACATTACCCGTGCTTCAAACATGTAAAATATATTTCCACGGGATTATTGCTAGCCACATTTCAAACGCGCGGCGTCTTACCATTCAATGATAATTCAACGTCTTATCACTCACTGATAATCCAATCGAATTCATTCAATCAATTGAAATAATTTTTTTCAGCCCCAGGTTTTCTTTTCTTTCAAACACAAAAATATTGGTTTTAAGACTGACCAAGGACTGACCAAGAGTATGGCAAATTGAGGAAATTGATTCTTCGAAAGGCAAGAGTATATTTTTCTTCGCATATAAGAAATTTTGTCCATTCTTTCTGTTGTTCGTTATGATGGAATTGAAGTCTGTCATTGAAAGAAATCAATAAAAATAATAATATCCCCGTCGTGGCTACGGTGTCAGCGTGATTGATTGTCACCAAGTCATCCCGGGTGCGATCCCCGGGCGGAGCAATATAAAATTTGTAACTTTTCATTTCACCCTCTACGACTTACAACCGCGTCTCTGCGACTCACAACCGCTGCTGTACCGCGGCTCGGATGCAGCAATCTGGACGCTGCTCCTCCTCTCTCGTTTCTAGTGAGTAAACTCAAATCAATACCCGAGCCTCACTAGCACTCGGACGTTATACAACAACAACAACAACAATAATAATAATAATGTCCATTGTCTCCTATTTGGAGCAAAGGTCGTTCACAAAATTTCCAACTTTTGCCAGCTTCTTTCAAGATCCATCTTGATCGGGATCCATCTTCTTTATCTTGCTCTGGATCCATCTTCACTAGCTTATCTTTGGGCGTCCCCGTTTTCTGGACCCTTGAGGGTTCCACATCAGGGCACTTTTCGATGGTTCTTCATCGTCTTTTCTAAGTGTGTCCAGAGTTTCTAAGTGTACGTCTCCTCCTGCAGATTTATTTCCATTTGCCCTGTTTTTTCCAGAGATCTTAATTGAAAATAATGTGTGGCCACCATATTTTTAAGATTTATCTTAGGTATCTATTTATGAAACTATGAAGCTTCCTCTTTATTTCATTGGTGGCCAACAAATTTTCACAAACGTACCGCAGGACAGATTTGACACAAGCATTAAATATTTTTATCTTCATACTTAATATTAAGTTGTTGGACAGCCAAGTTTTCCTTTATCTTGCAAATGTGCCTCTTTCTTTCTGAATCCTTGTGCAAACATCTAGGATGGCTCCTCCATCCTCTGACACCAAACTTCCCAGATAACAAAAGTTGGACACATTCTTTATAACATTCCCTTCCATGGCAAAATCGCATTTCTTCTGTTTTGGAGCAGTTTATCTGAAGTCTCATTTTTCTGGATTCTCTACTGAGGTCATTTTATTTTACCTGCATATGATAGTACTTATGGGATAGTAGGCATATGTCATCTGCATACGCTAGTTCTTCGAGATTTTGGTTCAGTTTCAACTGAATCCCTCGGTTTTCCCCCTGCTTCTTTTCAATACGCTATCTAACACTAGGATAAAAAGAAGGGATGACAGAAGGCATCCTTGATTTACCCCTGTTGATGTAGCGAAGATTTCAGACACTTGACCATTATGTAGAACTCTACAGCAAAAATTGTTGTTCTCCTCTTTGATCAGGTTAATATACTTGCTGGGTAGACCTCTTAACTTCAATTATTTCCTTATCTTATCACGTGCGACCGTAATAAATGCTCTTTGATAATCTTTGAATCAAATGCATTTCTTGTTTTTTTCTTATGTAATAATTATTCTATTTAACATAATTTTTTAAAAGATTTTACTTATGACCACAAGCAGAGTTATACCTCTCAAATTACTTCACTTTCCAAGATCTCCTTTGTTTTCGGTATTTTAACTATTAAACCTTCTTTCCACTCCTTAGGGAACTGCTACTTTTGCCAGATTTCTTGGAACATGGGCAAAAGTATGTCAGATGTTGCATGCGGATTTATTTTTAATATTTTTGCACTTATATTATCAGAACCAGATGATTTGCCGTTCTTCAAAGACTTTATGGCGTTCACTATTTCTCGTTTCGTAGGAGGTCTGACACTTATCCGTAGTTATGGGATAGCCTGTTCTTGTTCTTCAACTTGAGAGCATGTAGGTGTCTCCGTGTTGAGAATTTCACTAATGTACTCAACCCCTTCCTTTTAGTTCACCCTCTTCACAAGTAACCGGTTTACCTTCCTTTTTTCGTACAGAAACAGAAGAGTGAGTTGACGTCTTACATAATCGTTTCACTGAATCAAACACTCCTTTCACATTACATTGGTCTGCAAGAATTCTGTGCTTCTTCCGCCATACCTTTGGTGAAAAGGCGGTGATCTTTGCGGTCTTCTTTCTTAATTATTTTATCAAGCGCAGCATATTCTTCTTGCAGCTTTATCCGTCTTTTTGTGAGTGTTGCGGATTTAGTAGTTTAGTTTGATGTGTAGCTTTTTCCTTTCTTCAATAATGTCCCAGGTGTTTTCAGATATCCAGCATTTTTTCTTCCTTGTTTTACGTATCCCAGAGTTTGCTCACACATCTTGTTCAACATCTTTCGCATATCTTCCCATTTTCTATCTATACCCTCCAAATCTGGAGATGACCGAACGAGCTCCACTTTCTCCACCAATTTTGCAGAAATAATATTTCTGATCTATGATTCCATTGTTTTCACAATATCATATTTATTTCTTCTCTGGTATTTAGGTTTACTTCTCTCCATCCTGAATCTCAGAATTCCTATCACTAAATGGTGATCAGATCTCATATCCCCCCCTCGTTTATTTCGGACGTCTAACAGTGCGCTTTCCCAGTTTTGACTAATACAAATGTGATCAATTTTTGTTTTGAACTTTATTATCTTTATCTGGGGACACACAAGCGACCTTATGGCAATCTTTGTGTGGAATGATTGTACCTCCAATCTTCAACCCATCCCTTCCACAGATTTCAATAAATAGTTCACCATTTTCATTTCGATTTGCCATGCCTTTCTTGTCGATTATGGTCTCGAGGTTTGATTATCGTTCCCTACCTGAGCAATAAAGTCCCCCATTAAGACTATAATATCACTTTTGTTAACAATAGATAGAATTGTATCCAATAGACTGTAAAAGTCTCTTTATGTTCCAGTTTAGCACCTTCAATTGGAGCACTACTGTCATTTTCCTCAGTTTTGTCTTGAAACGGGCCATGATGATCCTCTCTGATATTGGTTTCCACTCCAGTAGATAATTGTTAATGTTCTTGTCTATGAGGATTCCTATACCTCTAACATGGGGATCATATTCCTCGGCCATACCAGAGTATATAAATACATTGCCATTGGTAGTTACGGTCATTCCATTTCCATTCCACCTCACCTCACTAACTCCGAAAAAAGTTAGTTTATGTGTCTCCAATTCCTTGTTTAGCATAGCCAGTCTTCCTTTTTGGTGTAGCGTCCTAATATTCCACTGCCCAAATCACATCCGTAATCGTGAGCATTGTTTCGTCAACAGGTTAAAATTGAATTTCTTGTGGACATATTGAAAACTTTTAAGATTCGGAGTAGGCAGGGAGTTAACCTACTGTACCCTATCCTGATGGCGCGGCTAGCCTCAGCCTCAGGCAATCACCTACATTATTACTACATATGGCATTTCCTCCACTTCAGATGTTAAGGTTATCCCCCCTATACTCAGTCATCAGAGCTTTGTTAGTGTTAACAGGGTCCACCACGTGAAGGCGAGGTTGATATTTGGAGAGGAGAGGTTATATTCTCCAACTAATAGCGTCACTTCACTCTCCCTTGGACTCCAAAAGAAATCAATATCCTTACAGAAAAAAATGCTAACTCTAACCAAGGTTGGATCAGGAAAATCTATTCTCTTGATGTTCATAGAAAAAGTGAGTTCATTTGCCAGTTTCTATCCAACACCGGAGTTTCACTATCCACTGTAACAACTTCTGACATTTTCTTACATCAATGATGTAATAACACATATTTATTACAGGCATAAGTAGAAAAAAACAATATTGAACCGTTGTTCTGTCTGAATCTCTAGATGATTCTCTCAGCTCAAGTCATTTTTATTTCATTCATCTTAAATTAATTCAGAAGGAAATAGGATATTCGTAGGTTTTAAATTTGAGAATTAAACCAAGATAATTATTGAGTAATTTTCTTTATTTTCAAATAGTTATCATATACAAAACTGTACTTGTCACTTAAATAACTCGGAAAAATATATATCTAATATCTAAATGTCACTGAATCTTTCAAATGTCACAAGAAAAATCAATAGTACTTTGGCGAAACCAAAATTTTAACATTTTCTTTAATTTAAAGCTTCTTATCACTCACTCCTGACACAATAACGACAAGTAATTTAAGATAACCACGATACATTTATTACTACGGTTAGTTTATAATAAGATGCTTACATGCTGTTACAGAAAATGGTAAATGTGGTAACTTCATTATCACTGGCACCCTTATCTCAAAAGATATCGTAAAGTATATTTTCTAGATTCTTTAGAAACATGATTTCGTAAAATAAAAATTCACATCACTGCGCCGTGAAATGTGTTTATCCGCATTTGATTCGAAATTTGATGAGAGGAAAAAAAGCGAACAGGGAAATATAATTTTGAACACATACTGCGAGTGATGTGGACAATTTTAAGAATACTCATTTCGCAGATAAGTTTTAAAATTAAAGTCAGTTAACTAACATTTTTGTTATCATATGATGTTTTGATAACCGTTTTTGTTACCGTATATTCAATCAAACAAGCTATAGTATAAACAGTGTATTTATTTAAAATTAAATTGAAATATTCTCGGGAATATAATCTCACTGGCAAATGGAATGAAATATATTAGCGCATATGTGATCGTATGTGCCGCAAATTTCAAGAGAATACGCGGTTTTGCCTTAATTTTAAATGAACAGGACGATGCTACTATACCTTGTTCAATTTATGATTTTTTGTTTCTAAAACCTACATTTCCTCAAAGTGGGTTAACTGTTTGGTAGCCGATTAAGTGAACTTGTGATTTAGAGTTGCTGCAATCCGTTGGATTGCACCCTCTGAAATTCATGACTTGGCCACTTTCGCGCGGAAAATGTTGAAGAAAAGAAGAGAAATCAAATAAGTGGGTGAAAAGCGCTTTGCCTCGTATGTGGCGATGGGAATGAATGGCAAGAGACCCTGGGGGTTCCTCCACCGAATAACAGCTTGAACACGCAATGCCTTCCACTATTAACTACGTATATCAATTTCAGACGCCTCTACTCATTCTCCAAGGTTTTTTTTCGATAACTTATTACACGTTTTAATTAATTTTTCTTTTTATATTATTCCTCATTAATCTCACAAATTATGATCCGTGTCAGTAGCATTTCTAACGTAACTAACGAAAAAAGAAAACGTTTGAAGTTTAACAATCATTAGGAAATTTAGTGTACATAAGTGTAATATAATTGAAATCTTCCAAGAACACAGAAGTGCATGAAAAACATGGAAGAGAACTAACATGACTGCATATGAAAAAACAACAACAACAACATATAGCACAAAATTGCAGGGGGAATTGTCAATATAATTGTAAATGTGTTTCTTTGGAACCAAAGTAGAAGATTTTGAGAATTTTATTAAGGTTGTGACCACTAATTTAAAAATAAACTTTTTCTTTAAATTCTGTAAAATAATGAAACATATAAAAGAAGAAAAAGAAAAAAATATTTTAACTAGACTATAATCCAACTAGAATTTAATTAAAGGGAGTATATCGGTTGCAGGGACACGTGAAAGTTAAGGATACAAAAGTAAAACTGCTATAGCACTATGTAACACTCTCCACTGTCAATGGATTGAAAGGCACATTCCGAACACTCGAGATGATTGAATACGTTACCAGCAACGTAACAAATGTCTTATAGAATTTGTTTTCGTGCGTTTGCTCAATTGATTTCGAATGGCACATGATGCAGTGGCTGCTGCTGTTAGTGTGGTGGGGGGCGACCCCTATGGCGATGGCTCAATGGCGAGCGGCGACGAGGACTGCTGCTCAGTTGTACAGCACTTCGACGATCTTGTCGTAGTCCGCGAGTGGCGTAGCGCCTCCTCCCGCCTCCGCGTTCTGCGCCGCCTGGTCTCTCATCTGCTGCAGGAAGTCGTTGTCCTTGCTGTTGGAGAAGACTGACTGTATGGGTCTGGGCTGCGTGGATTGCACGATGCCCGCCGGCACAACGGCTTGCGGCTCTCCGCCTCCCAGATGCTCATCTTCTGCACCGAAAATGGGTCGCTGGACCTGCAACGAATGTTGTAATTCCTTTCAATCAACTTGTGGGGTGGCGGGCATGGGGAGGAATGGGTCCTTCGATATTGGTCACTTTAAAAAAAATAGTACTATAAAATTTCGATTTGAAATTATTTGCTAAATAATTGAAGTTATTCTTGAAAACAACGAGCAAACTAACAAATTAAATAGACACTGTAATGATGTATATTTATATGAAAGAGTAAGAGCTTAAAGAAAGTCGAATGAGGTTTTCTCCTAAGCAGCTCATCCATGTTTCATCAAAATTCCACGGGTTTTTATTGAATCAGTCTAATATATTACGGAACTCAAAGTAATGAATTTTTACTGATTCATCCAATCCAATCATAAAATTTGTTTGTACATCTATATTGTTCAAAGCGATAAACACTCAAAAATGTTTGACGTGTATGTCATGAGAACATAAAAAGAATTCTAAAAGTATAAACTTGTATTTTAGAAGTATAAAAATGTGTTTTAGAAGTTTAAGATAAGTGATACATTTTCGTAAGATATGAATATAGGTTTGAGAAGAAATCTGAGCGAAAAATTTGAAAATTTTCACCAATGAAGCCACGTATACTTAGTACCGTAGAGAAGTACCTACTAAGAATCACTTAGAAACTCGCTCCAAGAAATCTGACGGGGTCGGAAGAGGTAGATGAAGAAAGAGGAATATACACACAATTGGCTATTCTTTTTCATTAATTCTTTTCATTTTTAACGCTATATAATGTGAATTAATTTAGAATGTGTGCGAAAAAAATAATTTTTAACGTAATTTTGTCGTCGACGTCGATGACAAATTTTCAGTAGAAAAGTTTTCTTATCCTTTACGAGAGATCATTTTCGTGCAAAAATCTTGCGCTATTTACTGTAAATACGAAATTTTATTTACCTAAACCACTTTTATATTCCCGATTATTACCTCATTTAAATTTTCTACAATAATCACAAAAGCTGTTAGGAAAATAAGCTAAAAATTAAAATGAGCCAATTGACTTTTTTTTTTAGAGTTTCTCACCAACCGATTAGTGAGTTAAAGAAACACACTTGAGAGACTTAAATATAGTGCATGGGGAGGTGTTAACGTTTCGACTGTTTTATTTTAAACCCACAAAGTGGTCGTCCTAATTGTAGAAAAAAGTGCAACAAGAAGTGAGAATGTGAGAGAATCCCTTTGGTTTTGGCCATTTAAGTAATGCTTCATCGTTATACTCTGCGCTCCTGATGATACTGCGAGGAAGGATATCATTAGAGCAAAATACTACAAGGCAACACTGTGAGAATTAGCGTTCCAGAATAATGTTACTCACTCTTGTCAAGAAGTTCAAATTAAATAAGAAAATAAAACGAAGAAGCGACAAGGATAAAATAGCCAATGATACCCTTCATTGTTGATTCTATTAATTTTTATTGTCTTCAGTGTTTAAGAGAAAGAATTTATTGTGTTCCGAAAAACCATTAATGCTTCAAATAATTTTCATATAAACAAATGGTTGCTGAGGAATGAAAATATACAATTTAAAACTGGAAGAAACTTAATTAAAAATAAATGTAGGGTAACATCGCATTGTAATCAGTGGCGGAGATTAGGGGGCGGCGTGGGGGTCATCCCTCCCCCACTTTTTTAAGGAAAGATAAAAATTTCATTTTAACTGTTTAGAACTGAGAACCATAAAAAAATTACACCATCCTTGGTGTGGTAATTACCAATTGTCTTTCCTTTGATTTATTTCATTATGTAAATCATACTTAGTGGAAATATGCAAAAAAATGTCATGTTAATGAAAATTGTCAATTTTCGTTGCCCTCCCCCCACTTTTGATTCGCAATCTCCGCCACTAATTATAATGATATACGAAGTCAACAAAAAGATAACTCTCCATACCGAAATGTTGCCACATTTTAAAAGTACACTAACTTTAACATTATAGATAATTTGTTTTTCAAACCAGTTACACATAGGAAAGGTGAACACTCGGAAAATATTTATTCTTCGAAGGAACACATTCTAATTTCTTCCAACACAACATACGATTAAAAGGTTCCAGAAGTTTATCGAGAAATTCCTTAAGAAGGCCTATATACTAGTGTTAATTAACATTCTGTACAGATATTTATTTACTATCTTTTTTGTTTTGTTTTTGAGGATTAAAGGTAGTGAACAGTAATTTCGCAGACTGATGGAAAATTCAACCTTTGTAATAATATGTTCGGATAGTACGATTATAAAATTATTCATTTAAAATCACGGTTATCTGCCTCCATGTCGATTCTTTTTTAAAGTAAATAATATTTTTCTAGCGTATAAAATACCTGTCCTTCTGAAGTTAATCACGTAATATCTCACTACAAATCATGTGCCCTATGATATTATTTTTTTTAATTAAATAAATTTAGAGATATTTTAAATAGTTCAGAACAATCCTGAAACAATTTTTAAGAATACCGTTTTGTTTGAAGCTATTTGAAGTTTCTCAAATGAGAATTGAAATGGAACCGCGAATTACTGGTAAACTCTCTCGTTTACAACACAGCTGTGCGTATAGCTACGCGCCGTAGTCAGTATGTGAAGGTAAATTTCACCCTTTTTGGAAAGACAGACTTAAGTTTTAGCAATTTTTTCAATGTCTGACGTCCATGTAAGGTGCTTTCTGCGCATGTATAATAATAATAATAATAATAAATTTATTGTCAAAAAACAGTACAAACTGCGTATGACCACATGGAGGAAAAAAAACTAATTTACTCTCCGGAAGTAAGCAAGGGACCATCCCATCAATTCCGATCAAGGGCCCTAAGGCAGAGGCGGATTTTTTAAAAATTCAGCAAAAATTCCTAGATAAGATAAAAAATTAGCTGCGAGTTATAATACTAATAGAATGTCAATATGTTTGTAATTTTAAGCAAAAAAATTACATGTACAAGTTATTATCGAACTATAGATTATTCTGTGTATAGTGTTTAAAAATAGTTGTGCGTTTACCACAAGAACTGGCGGAGAAGCGACTGCGGTGGGAAAGTCGAGCACAGTGACGACAGGGCGACCGCTGGACACGAGGGGCGGCCGAGGCGGGATCTGCTGTTGGGGGCGCGAAGGCAAGGCCGGTTGCGGCGCTGGTGTGCTGGGAGGAGCGGCGGGGCGGATCGGAGTGGGCGGGCGCGCCAACCCCGGACGCTGGGCGCCGAAGCCGGGTCTCCCCGCAACCAACGCCGTGCTGCTCACGGGTGCCGCGTTGATGAACAGTGGTCGGCTGCACACAAATACAGGATAGTAACTAAAACAACACTGGAATCACCACTGCCCTCTCTCGAAACAAATGTCTTATTTTCTGCTCTATTGATTTGTACAGTTGTTCATTCACTTAAGTATTATGTGAAGATATATCTGTAAATTAAGAAAAATTGAATACTTTTGTAACGACTGGAATCTTGAAGACTTTCCGATCAATAAATCTACGAAATGATTTTTCTTTTTTTATTGTCTCACAGGAATAAAAATCATTTCGTAGATTTATTGATCGGAAAGTCTTCAAGATTCCAGTCGTTACAAAAGTATTCAATTTTTCTTAATTTCACGACATAAGTCAACTTATATACCTTAATAACGCATGCAATTTGTCCAAAACGAATGAACCCATGTGATTTAATTAATTAAAAACATGTTGACTATTTTGTCGAGATAATTTTTTAACTAAAAAATGCGAGATCTCTTCAAAATATTTTCACTGTAAAATAAACATTGCTAATAAACTGAATTATCTTGTAAATATCACATTGTACTTCATTGGGAATCAACGTTCTTTTGTACTTCATTGGGAATCAATTTCTAACTGAACTTAATTCGGTTCGTATAGTGAAACACATTTTACCATTGGTTATAAGGAAGTTATATTCCTTGCTCGTTACCATGTTGTGTTGCAACATCTAACTCCCAGCGAATAACAAAGGAATTTTATCTCATAAGCCTCAAGTCCACCCAAGTGTACGAGGAACTGTTGAAAGAACAGTGGAACGTTGAGATCGCCCCTGCGATAAAAGTCGATTAGTAGTTAAAGCAGCCGAATAAGTGCCTCGTATATCCGACAGAGATCGGCTATAGATAAAATCGTTCCAGAAGGCGAGGAATTTTGCGTTGGCTAAAATAGTTTGGGCTTCCAGAGTTACTCAAGTTCATTACATTTTATCTGACCTTGCTTCTTGTATTTGTTCCACTGAAACCAAAATCTTTATTCTCTTGGAAATAGTTTGCGAAAGCAAATGAGCCCCAAATCTGGAATGTTTTTCCAAATCCATTAATATCTAGTGACGTGTAGCAGCACAATTAAGAAAGACACGGTTCCAAGACATTTGCATATAGATGGATTTATGTATTTGTCACCTGTTTGAATGAGTGAAAATGTCACTGAGGAATATTGAATATTCAAAATCTTTTCAGATGTCGCTGTTTTTATAAGAGGGAAACTCGAAATGAAATAAATACAAGAAAAAGAGCGACAACAACATGTGACTCTATAATGTTTATGTAAATGGTTATTTATTTTTTGAACTAATATGTGCTTCTCTCCGAGTGTTACATGCTTCAGACTTTTGACGTAGAAATTACACAATACATCGCCAAAACTTCGAGTAGTTATAGGATCAACTGAGAAATATGATACAGTGTTTCACATAACCCTAAACAAGACCATAGAAAAAGAATACTGAAACATAAAACATTACTGTGAATTAAGTTTTATAAAGGATTGTTGTTCTATGGAGGGTGCAGTACAATGGCAGTTACGCTAAATTTATATTAAAACAAACTTTTTGAATAAATTAAAATATGAGCCTTTGTAGGAGATTATTTCATTTGTAACAGAACCCCCTTTTATCAAAATCCTGGTTTCGTCCTTGTCCTAAGTAACAATTACCCTGCAACTACCCCCAATATACCTTTTTCTGTATGTCCTTTTTTGTGTCGTGTGTTTTGGAAATCCAAATATCCACGACTCTCTCTGAAATGATTATCCGCCAACTAGCAATATATTCAAAAATTGAAGAGAGTTGCCTGTATATAAAGTTTTTTTGGTGAGTTAAGCCATTGTAGAAAGGTACAGTTTACAGGTCGTTCATCAAATATTCTCATTCAAGAACCTTCTGCTTCTACCAAATTATTTCTTAGATATATGGCGCGACGATATTTTTTTTCTCAGTGCATGGTTGAAAAGTTAATGGGGTGTGAAAACTGTGTACATTGGGATCTTAAATCTTCTCGAAATTTCTTAACGTTTAACGATTCCCACGAAGAAACATTACTTTTAACAAGATTGTTAAAATCTCATTTCGAATAATGTATCTAATATAGTGATTTACGAAATAAAAAATATGTATTTTTAGCTTTGAGTGAATTAAAGATTATTACATGAAAAATGTTTTATCCACAATAGATATTTTCAAACACATATTTATCAACATTATTTATACTGTTTTGGAAGTAAAATGCTTGTTTCTGTCCTCATAGACATAGTGAACTTTGGTTGCCTCTACAGGCCATAACAAATGTTGAAGGTCTTACAAAATAACGACGAATGCTTACCAACGTAATGTATTGCTCGGGCTTCTCCGTTGACATGCTACAAGAAAAGTTTGTGTTTGTAGAGAGGATGTCACAATAAGTTATTCTCAGTATAAATATGAAGCGTACACGAGTGAGGATGGTAAAAAATTAAACGGCGTCAGAAATAGAGGTACGTTAGCGTGCAATCCGATTTTCCTACGAATTTTGAATTTTGTTTTCATGGGAGAAAGGTGACATTTATGTGGTTTAAAATTTGTGATATTATAGTGCGGAAAATGCATGAAAACTTATCGAATATTTCAAAATGTATATACGACATTCACAACATTAATTCCATTGAATTTTAACAAAAGTTCTATCTTTCGTGTTTGAAGAGGGTCTGCTCAAACATAGCTACTCCCTACACAAGCGAGTTTTTTAAGAAACAAAACAAACAAAAAATGGAATTGAATGGTTGAAATTCCTAGAAAATATTATCTTCACAAATGGAATATTTTGTTACAACCATTAGTCACGAGAAATATACTCTTTCGTTCCCAACTAAAAAAAAGTAAAACAGAAATTACGGCAACACTGTATAAACAATTGATCCATATATTTTTCATGTGGTGAAAGTTCTCTATCAAAGAGGATATCTCATAAAGAAAAACCTTTGCGTTGATTGTTTATCCGGATAATCATACGGTCAAAGCCGTTTACTGAGCAATGAGATCCGAATCTCTGGATATGACCCGATTAATCTCTTCTCAACCGTGCTCTCCCACCCATTACACACCTTGTGGTCATATCTTATTAAAATGATTTTATTTATTTTTAAAGATATCCCAGGTATTTTTGTATCTTCGAAATCAAAGTAAAAATGATACCAGACACAACATAATTACACTAAACAATCTAGGAGAAAAGTAACCTTAAAATAAGAGGTCATTTTCGTATTCTTGTTCATTCGCGTCATAAAACTATTCATTGCTTGATATAGTTTTATGTTATTCTATACCCAGGTTTCGAAATACCAGAATATCTGCGATAAATTTATAAATGAATAAAATTAGTTTTTATTTAAAGATAGCCTGTGGGTTCAAATGAACCCCAGTGGGTTTCTGGGGGATTGCAAGAGAGTGTCAAGAAGTACTCTTAGCTCAGTAAGGCATGGTACACGGTTTTGCACATATTTCTTCTGTGTACTTACACGTGGAAAATATATTTTATAACTTTGGGATACGTGAAAATGGCGACGTGCCGGAAATAGAACCCGTGACTCCTGCTTTGAACGCAGGGGTGTTAACCACTACACCACCCTTTCACCTTCCACTACTGTACTCCTATCCAGGCATGAAGTATACGGTGTTGGAAGCTTTTCTAAAGAAGTCACTCACCTGATGGGGTACTGTTGTGCGTGGAAGGGCAGCGAGAAAGGCAGAGGTCCGGTGGGCACAGCGTAGACGACGCGGATAGCGTAGGGCCGCTGGGGAGAGACGAGTGCGCCACCATGCACAGGCGCCAGCACGGCTCCCACAGGAATGGGCATGCGCAGTCCTTGGTGCACGATGGTGAAGGCGGCGGGGAATGGAATAGTGGTCTCTGGCGACGACACCACCATGGGTCGCGCAAGCACCACGCGCACTGCGGGCGTCGCCTCACGCTCCTGGGACGAACAAGAGGGGGAAAAAAATCTTGTAATGGCTTTGTCGTAGACAAGATGCACTGAACCAAGGTTTTAAGCCTTGATGTAATTTAGTTTTATTATTGAAGCTTATTATCTTTTAACCATTAAAGATAATAACAAAATCCTATTATTTCCTTTTTAATCTTTTCCTTTCCGATATGACGGCAGCTAAAAATTACGTCAAGAAAAGAAGCTACTTGACTCATATGTGGAAAGGATTGTACTTGATTATTTAAGTCCTAACAAATGGCTGCACAGACGCGACTGACCATGCAGGTAATGGTACTTGAGTTACGTAATGCTCCATTGTGGATTATCGTATAATATTCAAAACTATTCTGACGCCTTGTTTACATTATTTATGCTAAATGTAAAACAGAATGAAGCTTGCCTACAACCAGCAGATGGGGAAAAGTAATATCTGATATATTATCCAGGTTTGTAAAATAGTCTTGATAAATAAAAGTAAACGATTATATTATCATACAAAATGTTGTTACTTTCAATTTCTGAGTGATTTATTCGCACGGGTTTGACTAGTAAGTAAATAAATTGAAAAAATAAAAGGGAAGAGCTGTATTTACAAATTTAGAAGAGATTGTGGGTTCAAAAGAAAAGAGACCACTTCAATCAAGATTTTCGTCGTGTTGAAGACGAAAGGATCGGTGGGTGATTTAGGTTGCACGTTAACTTTCGAGTCATGTGGAACTATATCAATTCGTTAATTCATATGAATAGAATCCATCACATATTCAGTGGGACATGTGTTTGGAGAACTCGAAAAAATGTAGTAAGATTTGAAATAGATTTCTGCGTATAAAAACTTTTACTTGAAACGGTGAGAAGTTATACTTTAACTACTTTTTCTTATTTCGCTACGTTTCCACTCTGGCTGTGAGGTTCATAAAAAGGAGTAACATTCCATTTGATTTTCTCATAAGTTAGCGAAAAGTTATTTCTTGTGGGGCTTTAGGGTTCGTCAAGATCATTAGAGCCCTGTTAGCGAAAAGTCTTAACTAGTTAGTGTCCAAATACGGACATCAGTTGTGGAATAAAGGTTAGGTTATTACTCGAAATACTCCGATCCCCATATAAAATGGTAATATAATTTCTATTTGGAAAAGATTATTATTAGCACTGTACAAACAATTAATTAGAGTAAAATGCAACAGGAGAATGGAAGACTGATGACGCACACAAATTCTGGTGTTCTAGACTTTTGTTACTAAATACTTTTTTGCCACAAAAAGTTTTAGGCATGACGATGGATTATTTGGATTGGTAAATAACATGGCTAGTAGCTACTTATTAGTAAGAAAATGTTCCGTTGATTAAAGAAGTACCAGCACCATAATCATGTTGATGTTGATGAATTGGTTGGTCTGGAATGCTCAAAATACTGGACTCCATTACAGAGTATAAACAAAACTATACTAATTACATAGAATCATAATTCCTTCAGATAAAAGTGTTTTTCATTTTTTATCGGTTTTCTTTACATTATTACATTTTTCAGCATGATACGCTTGAAAGTATAGCTATAAAAAATTATCAACTAGTTTGTACCAAACTCTCGTCAACCCGCTATAAAAAGGAATAACAAATAATGAATGTGTGCTGAAATGTTAAATCCGCCTCTGCCTTTGTAACTTAGATCGAAATTGATGGGAAGGTCCCATGCTTGCTTCCGGAGAGTATTGAATGTCCTACACGTGATCGTACGCAGTTTGTAACTGTTTCTTTGACAATAAATTTATATGAACTTTTTATTTGAATTATTTTTCGGCAATTTTAATTTTCATACTTTGGGCATTATGTGTAAAACATATGTTGGATTTGATTTACTTAAAAAACTATAAACGAGAAATGTAAACGGAATCCCAACCAACATATTCCACAACCAACAAATTTATCTGGAAGTTCATGCTCCCGACCTATGTACAGACTTTCTACATGTCATTAAAAGAAATGGAGCCTTCCTTTCCTTTACTGAGAGGAAGGACCTTGCGTGCAGATTGAACGTGTAGAAATTGACGGTTGGAGGTTCACCCCTATCTTTTTCCTCTCGCGCCCTGTCCTTTATTGTACCGCTTCCCTGTCGCCGGCCGGGCTCCGAATTACAGGGTTCACTTCGGCGGCGGGCGTTCAAAGCGATTACTGTGCGTGAGGGCCATCGCACCTCGAGGAAAGATGTAATAGCAAGGTACGTGCAAGCAACGTCCCTCTGTTATTGCGGATGGAAGTGGCTGCGCTCAAACAAACGGACTACCAGTGAACTGTTTGGGAGGATGGCAAACAATGTCTTTTTATTATCGTGAAAAATTGATTACACATTTATTTCTCAAATAAAACTTACGTTAATCATAAAATCAATTGGTCAATAATATTTCAATCTCATGAATCTGTGATGAGCCTAAACTAATAGGTTTTCACTCTTCGTTAATTCATAACAAATAATACAACCCTATCTTTTAAGAACAGGCAAGGACTGAAACGTTCTATGTCATTTTATTTATGTGTGTTTTAGAGTAAATAGATGTATAAAAAATAGATGTTCTTAAAAATAGGGTTGTTTTATTTGTTATTAATTATATATGCAGACGGAAAATATGACTAATTCTTCGTTAATTCTTTATGGCGTGCGATGAGTAATGATTACTTACGAATTAAGTTTTGTCACGCACTAGAGGACATTGAAATATTACCGAACAACTCAAAAATATTTTGGTGCCCACCTTCGACACAACTTTTAATTTTTTGGTTTAGACCCAAACGAATGACAACTCCGTACTCTTTTCAACTTATAGCTGAACTTTCTGTAACCCAAGGAAATCTTGTTGGCCTATTCAGATGATTTATCTTGCAAACAATAGTTATTTGAACGCTATGCTGATTGATACGTTCATTCGAACTTATTATGCTTTAACAGAATAATGAATGAAATGTTATTTGGTTACGTCCATTGAAAACGTAATTATTCTTTCGAACATTTGATTAACGTATTTTGTAACTCTGTAATTTTATGCAATAAAAAAACAATGTCCTACCATGACATTTAGTTATGAACGTGAAATAATCTCTTAAAATAAATTTCCATTTTTGATTCCAATGGTGACTATGATAATTTAATATGTGGATTACTTTTCGTTAGTCATTAAATAGATATTAAACTGACTACCTTGTTTTAATATTAAGGTTGTCATATTAATTTGGGGCATTTGAAATGATAAATTTATCCGAAAAACAGGGATATAAATATGAAGCTATAAGATAAATTAACTTTACAGCATTAGGACTTAACTATTTTCTTGAGTGTATGAACTAAATATTTTCTGAATGTTACTTAATGTTTCGCTGTCCCATTGTTTCCCACGTTCATCTGTTAGCTACCGATGCGAACCTCTGTTTTACTCGACTAGACGTTACTGCTCGTTCAACCAGCCACCATATATAGCGTGTTAATTGTTATAACATAGCCGACATTCCGAGGTAAAAATATTAATACTTGGAGTGTACGTAAATCTAAAGATGCATTGGTTTGGGATTGTCAAAAGTACTGCCGTGAGAACCATCGCTCATTTCAATAAATTTTTATTAACCTCGAATTATTTGGGTTGTTCTGAATCTTCGAATTCCTAACCGATTACTGATTGTTTACACGTATGATTTTTAACCTAAAATTATTTTGATTAAACTAAAAAAATTAACCTCAAAATTAATTTGATTATATAAACTTTAAAATCTTCAATCAATGAAGTGAACATATAAATTTCAGTTCATGCGGAGAGCAACAGCCATGATGTGAATTCTGAACCCTGAATGCATCGACAGCACATTATCTTTCCTTAGAGGTGCAAAATTGTATTCAAATATTTGAAACTTGTGAATTAAGAAAAGTATCCTCTTGGCTTGTAAAAATGTGGTAAATGGTTAATGGCATCAGTTGTCGAGCAAAACGTAAATAAATAAATTTAAAAAAAAAACTGAACAAGGTGAGAGCGATGTTTTTTCCCTCCTTGAAGACCCCGTCCTCCGCCGCTTTCCGTGTCTTCGTCCGCCGCAGGGGTCGGCCGTCGGTGCGTACAAGAGGCGCGCGCTTAATTGGTCTCCTCGCTTGATGACCCGGAGATGGCTTCTTGTTCTCGTTGACCGTCGCTCGACCCAGCCGCCGCAGCCGCCGTGCGGTCACAAACAACTAGTTATTATCGCGATTAATAATCGTTAGCGCGAGGGGCGAGTGTCGATTTTTCACGTCGTCGCTCCTGCCGACGCGCGGCTGCTTAAGAGGCGACGCTGGTTCAGTAATCAGCTATCCTTTAAGGATGCTACGGATATTTCATAACTTCAGAAAACACAGAACTGCAGAGACGGTTAGAAATATTTTTCTGTTTATTTACAAAAAGGTGCTATAGGTTTCTTAAATTTCTATTTCCATTTGGAAAATAGATAGGCGAGAAAAACTGAGCTCAATAATATGTAATGAAATGTTGTGTTGAATGGCAAATATAGCGAGATTTGGTGTTCATGGTTTGGTTTCGTGAGGGTTTAAAACTCAAGGTTCAATTGATCAAGATTTTTTCGTAGTCATTTTGATCGTCTGGTCGATCAAATAATATTCAGAAATGAGTGACCGAATATATTGGATATTATCTTCAGGGACGGTCTTTGATGACATCAAAGACAATGAACTTGCGGTGTTTATGTTATTCATGATTATAAATTATCATATTATTTCTTTCAACTACATAATACGGTGATATAATTAGTTATACGCCTGATAAATAATATTAAACAACCTTCTTGAGCAAATGTACACTCACCATGGTATGGCTTTGTAGCATTCTATTTTGTCCTCCTGTTGGTGTCCCTCACATAGTGAATTTTTAAAGTATTTTAAGTTCTTACTTTTAAAAACTTTAACGTGCTAAAGTTAAAGTATATACAGCAGAATGAGACTTTTTGTGTGGTGGTGAAAAGTGTGTGCACAAAAAGGTCGTTTAAAATTATTTATGATATGTTGTCACTATAATCCTTAGGAATCCGAAATCCTTCACATATCTGGTTCTGGATGTCTACTTTGTCGTTTTTCACACTTCTTATCGTATCTTTATTTTTGAATATATTTCTGGAGCAGTTAACTGAAGTGATTAGTATGAATAATTATGTAAGATTCGTATTTGCACATGAGCCCATGGAAGGACTTGTGGTTCTGGTATGAAATTTTGATGGTGTCAGACATTAATTTTCTCATGACAGTACACACAAGACGAAGCAGCGGGGTGGGCTGACGAGTGAAATTTCAGATTTGACGTGAAGCTAGGACGATGCGCTTTGTTCGTTATCTTAAATTTTGTTGAATAGTAATTGTGGCGATTTTAAACAATGTAGAGAAAATACATTCTTTAATCTGAATTTAAGCAGGATATTGGAAATTAAATTGATCTTTAATATTCCTATAAGGTTAATATCAACCTTTTTCGCTTAAGAGAAAATACTTTCACAAATCATTTTAAAACAATCCATGATATGCACAACGATTGTATCATTAATACGATAGTATTTTTATATAATAAACTATCGTATTAATGATAATTTATAATATAATGAAGTTTATTTAATAAAACAATTAAATATGAATCTTAAGAGGGAGAGGCCATGATTAATATTGAATCTGTTATCTGTATAATTATTAATTACGTCATATTAACATAAGATACACTTGATTAAGAACATATCATCTTTTAAAAAGGTTTTGTGTATCAAACATTATTTTAAAATGTTTCTGAAAATATTATTCGAATATTGGCGGTTTTTATGTTAATTCTGGTGATATTAATTTTTGCATCATAATATTAAACTTTTTGTGCAATTTTTAGTTTTATCAAAATTCTTGACTCTCTAAGCTGATTTTCCCTTTGTTCACAGTTTTCGTTTCCAGAGAATTTGGTTAAAGTTTCTTTGAATTATTATACATTAATTTGCAATAATTACTACTGAATGAATGATTATATTACTATTTCCATCCTCAAATCCTTAAAAATTTGAATTTTTTTAAAACGCCTTAATGGAGAGGGGATCAAGGTAACATGGAAAGTTTGGAGTCCAAAAATAGCATGAATGTTATGATTTTGCTATCTTTGAAGAATTTATTATTCCAATTCAACTTGATGTTAACCAGTAAAATATGTACTTTTCGATATTTTGTGTAAATTAGTATTCGGAATAATGTCTCATCATTTCGAGACACATTAGTTTGTACTCTTGACAAAAATATACTATTGCGCTCCTTGATTATCCGTGAGTATTTCATTAAAGAATCTGTATATTTGTCATGTATCTTAAAATATTTATTTGCTTTCACAGGTGTTATGCAAATTTGGTTATACAACGTGATATGTGCGAGATAAAATATTATTTATGATCCAGGAAATGAATTGGTGAAATGGAATCATTACGTAAAATCATTACATAATCAATCTAACAATAAAGAGAAAATTAGCAGAACATGAATAGAAACCACAGTTATATACATTCTAAGTTACGACATTCATTGCGAATGATTTACGATAGAGGCAAGCTATTCAAATCCGCAATAGATACTTGTTGAATTGTTTGATGGAGTATTCATTAAACAAATGTCGTATGATGCGTGTATTATTGGGACTGTAAAACAATATTTATTGTGATGATAAATTTTGTTGCATTGATATTTCTTTAATTGAAGATCTCGTATTATCTCAATGGTAACAAACATCTAATTCCTTTACGTCTGTTTTATTGGTATCCTTGTCTCTCTTGCGCATAACTTGAAGTAACCGCATAACTTGAAGTCACAAATCACGTCAGCAATTACAAGATAAATTAAAACGCAAATCTGAGTTTCGAGTTGAGTGTCAGCGAATGGGTAATTGGGGAATGCAATGTGGTGCAATTAATTCACTTTCAAGGAACAAATCTCCGATTTGTGTAATCAATTGCTATGTTTTTTGGGGTAATGAACTTATTTAAAGCCGGAAAGCGTCTCAAATTGTTATTGATAAAGTCACTTAATTTTAATGGAACTTTTTAAATATCGTTTAAATAAAATTGCTTAGATTTAGCACAACAAAAACAAGACTCTGGAGATTTTTTTTCCTTTGTTCAACTTTATTAAAGGACACATGTTTTACTTCTTTGTTCGGAAACATCATTTCAGTTATCCAATAGAAAATTAAATTACCCAATATGTATTTTCGTGCAGATTTTTTAAATTTTTTTAAAAAGTAAGATTCCTACATTCAAGTCGTTTTTGTAAACGACATGCAGTATAATTGTGTCTCAATTTGTCTCGTCACAGACGGTTCTTTGAGCGTAGTCTCTGCGGGTGCAAAGTGCTGACATCGAGTTCAGTCGTACACGTAGGAGTCGCCTGTAGCAGAACAATGCTGCATTGGAACGACAACAGTAACTCAGCTGCAAATGTTCGCAGCAGCCACTCGGCATAAAGGTGGGTTGTGGTCCTCCGGCCCGGATGAAAGGTGTAAAATACATGCTGGAATTATGGGTTACGATAAAAGTTTCATGTAGAATTCAAGAGTGTGTGGAACGTTGTAGTGATATCTGTAAATATTTTTCAAGGTTAACTTGACTTTTCTTCTTTAGGAGGGCTAATCTTTTCAATCATAATGTATCAGTCAACGTAGAAAGAGGCAGATTACATTTTTTTCTCTTACGAACGCATAAAGAATGTAAATAGAGTGATGATAAGTATAAACCCTGAATAAATGACGTGTTATGCTTCAGACTCAATGGATCATATTGAGTTCCTCTCCATTTTGGGCGTTGGGTGTGGTGAGTACGAATGACAAGTATTTATGATGTGATTGCTTTCAAAGTTTGTGGCGATTTGTTTCGTATTAGAGGCGTATCAAAATCCTTATGTTCTTGGCTATTACAATATCAATTCAGTTGAATAGGCACAATTTGCAGTTTAAATTAAAATTTATTGGTGATAAAGATACATTTTCTCATCCTACGGTAACTTTCATTCTAAGAATATTTCATTTTCGTTTCTCTATAACGATCTTTGCTCTTTAAATGTTATATAGATGGTGTGATATTGTTATGTGAGTAAAAGTGTGGTTTACTTTTTGTAATAAATAAATTTTTATTAGAATTGTTCCTTCGCTCTCTGAAGTTGAATGGAAGAATAATACTTACTTATGGGTGTCTCGTGATTCTACTCTACTCCTTTGAGGGATTGATTCCTAGCATTTTATAGTGCATGCTAGTGCATATATTTGAAAAATTTTCATTTGCAAAATTTTGCAAAATTTGCAAAATTATACAAATGCATAATTTTCAAGATTTTGGTTTAAACTCTGTATTTTTAGGTTAATTACTATAATCAATCCAAATCTTCATATTTAATTTTAAAATATGGCTTATATTTTGAACGAGCTCAGATGTATTATTAAACTAACCCAATTTACACTTGTACGTTCTTAGCAATAATTAATTTACGTGGTTTTAGTGCACATTTCGACTATATTAGTGCAATTAATTGCATTTTTGTGCATATTTTGGATTTTTTAGTGTATATTTACCGAGCCCTGGTAATGAAGAAGGATTCTAAGGACCACATGAAAGTCAAGGAACCAAATCCAGCGTTGCGAGATTGCTGACTCTTACACTCGCTGTAAATATATGGAAGTTTTACTCGAATCTTAGTGAGATTGAGTCAACTGTGTCGGAACCGGCAGCAATTGATACGATACAAGACCTACTTGATCATACTAGAGACTATCGTATGATCATACTAGACCTTCACACATTGCTTTTGATCTTGAGTCAAGGCTTGGCGCAAAGGAGGTAATTTGAACTTTTATAGAGTATTGAATCTCAAATTAACAGCACGATAGCACTAGTATCATTCCTATCCTTTATATGACAAGAATCAAACGCTCCCGCGACGTGATTCGGTTTCCGACCATCCACCCCGAGAAAGCGTCACAGACGTCTCCAAATAGTGAGCGCGCTTTCCTTGATATTTATTTGTGATATGGCAAGGTCTTATATGAACGATATTCAGTAGTATGATCAAGTAGATTTTAAATTGATGTGCCAACCGTTACGCACAGAGGGTTTGCTTATTAAACTTCGGTTGCAAGTAGGTAACCATTGTATGAACGGCGCGTCATGTCGTGTGGATCTACGCTAGGCAATTCCCGCCCCCTCCCAAGAGACATACGACAACGTCGCGCTCTCGCTCCATTGGTTACGTCTCGTTACTATTCTTTCGACGCGACGACTATAATGTACAGGAGTTTCTCACCGGTGCTTGCAGCGTGACCACTGGTCGCGTAGGGGACACAGCAGCGATGCGAGCGTCATGCAACACGTGCAGTTGGTTGCTGGGCACCAACACAAGGGGCACTGCGGTCAGCGCTGAATCCACGGCGTACGGATCGTCCGCCAGCACTGTGATGGCATTGCTGATGCCTCCACCCCCGCCGCCTCCGTTGTACGCACTGGCATAGCCTCCGCCGTACGTACTAGCGTAGCCTCCGCCGTACGTGCTAGCGTAGCCTCCGCCGTACGTGCTAGCGTAGCCGTCTCCGTAGTAGAGTCCAGGTGCCGCATACGGACCGTAGCCCGCTTGCGCACTACGCACCACTGCCACTAAGGCCACCGCCATCAGGGTCGCCTGAAACAACAGGAAAAGAAATTCAATTCTCAATTCAATAAGGAATAACCTGAGAACGAATTGCAGAGAAATTAATGTATAATGTTTAACATTTCAGAACATTAAACTTACAAAATTTCACTTAATATCTTAAATAGCGGTCAACCACACCGTGAGACAACGCAGCAGAAATGATGATATATTTTTAACCAAAACTAAGTATTCCCAATTGGGTTCACCTCAATTGAGAATGTATCTCGTATGAGATATGCTCTGAGATTTGTGGGTTATTGAAAGTTGAATGACAATGATGCACAGTGTCTAGGGACGAACATGATAGTGAGGTAGATGGCACAACAGCGTGTAAAGCAGAGGTCCCTGGCTCTATACCCGGTCCAATCTCCTATTTTCATTCTATATTAATAAAACTTAATTTTGGCCCAAAGTGCTGAATGAAAATTTTATTCTCTTGAATTTTAATATTATTTTTCACTCATATTTTACACTTAAAATTAATATAAATTTAACTCTCGTTTTTTTCCCAATATAATTCATATTCAAAAGGGTAATCTAGCACTAACTTAATCAATGACTTACTCATTATTGGGAAATCATACTACAATTCGAAAAATGAAGATGTGAAACAATATGAAATATTAGATAGTAATCATTAATGGCCATGAATCGATATGCAGTATATCAAAAGCAAAGATACTATATTTTGTGTGGAACTTTTTACTATTCAAGGAGCGTTGTTAGAATTAGAGAATGAAATATATTCAATGTTTATTTTAATAATTCTCATTAATACGCCATCACTTTTGTATTTATTCAAATTGGCATCCTCAACATAATTTCGAAATTCACTCTCTCGTCCAGACGGCGTCACATTCCTGACTCGACACGAATCTTGACAATGTGCTCATGGACCAAATGATGATGTCCGTCAATGGAAATGAGGTAGTCCACACGTCTTCTCTTTCAGTGGCACGTGCGAGATACGAAGTTGCCCTTTCCATTGGTGTTGCTGCGCGCTCGCAACAGCGTCTGCGCGCCAAGAGGCCACTTATGCTTATCATGACAGCTGCTTGAAGGCGAAGCGTTTGTCAGACGAACTCAGTTCTAAGGGATGAGCTGCTCTAAATGCAGTAGTCATTAACATCTCATTTCATTCGTTCAACATTCGTTCGACCAATTCTTATGATTTGAAGAGCGCATCTGATTTCAAGGATTTGAACATTAAAAAGCTGGCAAAATATTGTATGGTTCTTTTTTAAAATATAAATTGAATTAAATCTTTTTGGATCAAGCTCCAAAAAGTTCACAAACCTTGTACAAAAATGATTTTTATATATTCTCTTAGATACAAGTATATAAAATTCTTTTGAGTAGTTATGCCAAAAGATGACGACGGCAGGAGCAACATTTGTCTTACGAAACACTGATCGGTATTCATAATCAAGACTCTTTGGGTTTCATAGACATCTATCTCAAGGTGTCTACAATTTCACTAATATATTCAGGTGAATGTGATTTTAGTACTATTTTAGTCTATAGTCTCCTTTCTGTTCCTCAAGTAGAAGTCAAAAGAACTTGGCATAAGGGAACCTGGAATAGTGAAGTTCTAAAAGTGCCACATTCATTTACTTTAACACCCTTATTATTGAGATTGAACGTAATACGTTTGTCCACTTGACTTCATCACAAAGTCATTTTACACAGTCGCATAAGACAACGCTATCGGTTGGATTACCAAACAGACTATCTCCATCCACCCATGCGTTACCCACACAATATTAATTTCTCCAGGGTTATGGACATAAAACATGTTTTTTTGTAAAATATCACTCATCTGCTTTGAATGTGCACCTATATTTAGTGCGAGTTGCACATCCAACGTTCGTTAGGGGCTCGTCGCCACGCAACCGGTGGAAGGAGATGGAAGCGTTTTTGCAAAGCTGCCAAGGGCATCAACGTCACTGAAACCTCGCTCACGAACTCCCGCATCCCACCAGTGGCACCGCGCCAGTGAAAATATTCATCTATCATAACTCTGCGTATTTTTATTGGAGCTCACAAGGGTGTAGTTCAAGGAAGAAGTTCTCGTTTATGGAGCAAATACGTACGATTTTATGTTATTTGCACCGAGAAAACACTATGGATGAGAGTCCCTAGGATTGGATAAGAGATCCAAATTCAGAGGATTTCTCTAAACTTTTGGATTTTACATCCAAACCTTATAGTTCACATAAATTCTTTCCTTCCTCTGAATTTCGATCACACATAGAAACCTGTTCTCCCAGTGTGAGGAAACATGAGTAGAGACAATAAAATAATATTTCAGTACTCTCTGAGACACTTCTCTGTGTTATAAAAATTAATCCCTTGGATAACTTTTGATGATTTTTTCCCATGTTTGTATTGTTTGTGAACTTCGAAAAATTCTGAAGATTGTAACTCTAGGATTATCCATTGCCACAATAAATTTCCAAACTTCAAAAAGAAGATCTAATTTATTAAAAAGAGACCGTGCGTTGTGAAATACTATGGTGTACGTTGCTCGGGAACGACTTGAATTCGAAGAAATAAAATGAGAGGAGAAATACGGCAGGACGACTTATGTGCTGGAGGTCGAGCTTTGGTAGCAGTGTGTGCTATAATTAGTGTGATTTAATGGAGAGTTCCACTGAATGGGCGAGAGGCACGCCAGCAACCTGGAGCAGGTGGAACAAGCAACCACGAAAACTGAACGACACTCTTTTTTCAGTTATTTTTTTTGTCAATGACAAGATTGTTGAAGTGAGGCGTTATTTTGAGTAATAGAGTTATAGTATTCAAGATATTCTCTTAAATTAATTATACAGTGCGTGCTTGTGGTTCTCGAAGTACTTTCCCAACTACTCTTTCTTATATATAATAATTATTATAAAAAATTGAATTTTGTTGAAACAAGTATGTTGCTGTGCTAATTATTTTGTAATTTTTGAATATAACATTTCATTATCAAATAAATTCAATTAATTATCACGAACATATATTTGAAATACAAATCCTACGAACATTTACTTTATATTCGCATTAGGAAGCATTAAAAATACTAAACATCATAATCTTTGTACTTTTGTTACAAAATTAATTCTTGAGTGTCGTAATGCATGCAAGATAGTTGTCGTCCTTTTATTTAACCTCTTCCTCCCCTGTAAAAGAAAAGTTTCTTAGTGCGCGTGTCTTTTTTCTGAGAGTCAAAGCAATGTATAAAAGAAGCTTATCATAGATCCTTAAAAACCCTTAAGGCTGTTAGTGTTGAACGAAGACACCGGGTCCAATTCTAAAAAATCAGCCTTATATTGGGGCAAAGAGAGAACTTATTCTCGTCTAATTTATTTTTCTTCTTGTTTTTCGTCTCCTTCTTCTCCGTTTTCTTTTTCTTACAAATATGTCATATTTTGCAGAGTGGGCATCTCCTCTAATTTTACTAAACGCATCCCTTACCCAAGTCAGAGAAGTTCCTAGTGAATATATGAAACATGAAGTAAATCTAATATTGTACGTAATTATTTTCAAATCGATTTTCTTTAATTTATGTGAACAGGGTCCTTTCATAAATCATCTGTTTAACTGATGAATAATGAATGAATATTAAATGGAGAGATGAAGAACACAATAAAGCAGAGTTCAAATAATACCTGCATAAATGAAGTGAGGCAGTAAAAATGAAGCGATATGATGAAACATTTCCAAGTTTTTGTGGTGCGAGGGGAAACGAAATTTTTTTTGTAATTACACGGTTGATTACATAATTTGTTAGTTTTATATCCTACTAAATCTTACAATAGATTAGATTTAATAATCATGAAGAGAATAGATGAAAATAATCATGGTTTGCTTGTTATAATAATTATATTTTATTTAAGTTTCAAATTCTGAAAGTGAAGTATTGTACATTCATCTATTAATTTTGATTTGGCTGTTTTGATTTAATTCTTATTTTTGTTGGATTTAATACTTGTAAATAATTAATTGTTATGTAATAATTGAATAATTTAACTGAACATTCAATTGGGGGTGGGGTCAAGGAATTAGTTTAATCATTATCTTTGTCATCAATATCTCTTATTTTATGTTCATTGTACTCTTGATAAATATTTAATTTTTATCACGTACTGTGGAAAGATTTCGTAAGTTAGACATTTTACAAAAACATATATTGGTTTCATTTCGCCAGAAATTGTCTGTATATAATTTTTAATTGAGAATCAAGTATTGTAAGCTCATACGTGTAGCTAAAGTTGGTTAGTGAATCCACAAAAAACACTCATTTCGAATTTGTAATTTTCATTAATACGGAAAAATATGCTTTTTGTCAGCATATTGGTTATTGTTCTATTACAGGACTGAAATAGATTATAATCGATGAATTTATTAAAAAAAACGAAACTTTTTTCAACTATGTAATGGCAAACAGAGGATTGAATCAAATAGTATACGGAAAACAAAGACTTTGACTACGTTGAAGAAGATTCTTCCCCTTTTCAAATAAATCTATTTATTGAAAAGTCATCTGTCGATTAGTTCGCTTCGTCCAAAAGACGACATTCCATCATCAAACGAGACTTTCCTATGTCAGCTGAAGTATCACATTTTGTTTACGCGAAGCGCTATATCCGTAATTTAAGATTGCGTCGCGTTTTGTGTGGGAGTCGCACACGGTATTTAGGACGAGTGCTGTGGTCTCAGCAGAAATAGCTGCGCACCGCTGAGCTTCTAAGATTAGACGACGCGATAGCTTCGCCTCCAGGCGATACATGGAGAAGACTTGGAAGAAGCGCTTAGAGTGGTGACGGCCAGTTCAAATGACCCAAGGTTCTCAGACGTTTCTGTTTAAGGAATTATCCTTCTCCTTTAGTTTTTGAACTTTACTTTTGAACAACTATATTGTTGGTGTATCTCCGATCAATTATCTAAATTTACAATGGATGAGTCAACATAAGAATGACGCGATGATATTCCGAACAAACTGGTGATGTCAAAAACATAAAAGGAAATTTCTTCAAGCTCGGGACCATTCATAGCATTCGTTCTGAATGGAGCATTCAAGAAATAGATACTCATAAGAAGCGAAGATTGATGACGAGATCTTGTATGGACAGCCAAAACGTATCTGCTTTAGTGTAATGTAAAGTCTGTACGAGGAAAATATGAAAAGTGGATGAAACATCTTTTGCTCAGCTCGCATGTAAATCACTTCACGCATTTTGAAGTGAGGAGGGACAGGCTTAGAACGTTGTCTGAATACATCTACATCATATGAGACTATGCGCAAGACTGGCAACACGAGTGTCTTACGACACTTTATCGTCGGTGTGCACAGTGCCATTGAACTCAACGCCCGGCCTTTGACAGGCACCGGACAGTTTTGTCATTTTCCTCTCTTAGTCTCCAGTATATGCGGTCCCGGCTAATGACTGCTGCGACAGAAATGTTGTTGCGTCGGGAAATCACCGATGTGCGGTAGTCCTTGTACCACAGTTCCTTATCTCTATTACTCCCAATAACGACGTTTTTTTCTCGTAGTCATTAGTCCATTCAGCTTCTTGAGTTTCCGTACGATATTGCGGTATTCATTCTCAAAGAAACAAAGCTGAGATTGGTTGGATTGGATAGAAGAATCTGATTCTGTAAGCACTTCTATAAACATTTATTTCCACACGAAAAAAAACAACAACAGTGAAAGTAATGTATGCTTCATTCTAGCCCCATTTCATGACCAGAGGGAGAGTTTACATAGAGGTTCTAAGATAAGAAACTCTACCTTCTTTGACTCAGGTGTCTTATCGCACCCTCAGGACGTCGTTCGACATCTCGACACATGGCCACCGGTCCCATAATTCCCTGCGTAACAGCGCACCTCTCGCAGTTCTCCGCTTCGTATGGTAATAGCCTTCTACTACACATTGCAATGCACACTTGGCTTCACTTTTCAATCACATCTTCCAAGGTCAATTGCCTGCCGTTATTCTTCACACGCGGCCTCGTGTATGTGAGTTTTCGCCACGCAAATATCCCTCGTGAGGTGGAAAAAAATCACGATACATATCGATAAGTAGATCGATACTACGATAAGAAAGCGTAGTTTTGTTATTAAATATGAACTTAAGGTTTCTTACGTGGTCGACCTTGTGATGGACTATGTAAATGGTGAGAGTACTCGCTAGTACAAAAGCCAATTTTTTTTTTAAATTAAGGTTTTAGCGCTTGCCAACATCAGGATCATTAGAGCACTTTAAAAGCCAATTCTACAGTAGGTCTGGGTATTTGTGAATTTGATCGCATCCCTGTGGGGAAAACTTTGTCCTCAGTTTATCCTGAAGATGTTCTTGAAAGATAATCTCTAGGATATCTTATGAGATATCCTGAGGTTATCAAAATGGTGCACATAGACACTCTTGAAGACCTCCCTGAAGATAGTCTTAAGCATGTCCTTAGTGTATCTTAATGAGATCATCTCAAGTAAATACATATAAGATATATTTTCAAATCATCTTTAAAATGTCCTATGTGTATCTTGACTAGATCATCTCTCTTTCATACTATGGATATGCCCTTAAGGATCATCTATACAATATCCTATTTATATCTTGACGAGGTCATTTCGAGTTCATACAACGAATATAATCTTCAACATCATCTTCAAAATGTCTTTTGTAATTATATATATAACTATATATAA
>NNCF01126122.1:360444-420299 GCA_002313205.1 Laupala kohalensis
TATATATGTGTGTGTGTGTGTGTATGTGTGTATGTGTAGGAAATTACATCACACAAATAGAAATAACAATAATTTTAGTTCTCTTGATTTGTCACTTTTGTATATTCAGAAGATAATATTAATGGAGATATTCGTAAGTAATTTCACACACCGTAAACACTAAAAATCACACTCATACAATTTTTAGAAACGAATCTGTGATCACTTTCTCTGTTCAGGTAATCCCTACGCATATTGGCTTCTGAATAAACTCTGAGTACGACGGAGTGATTCCATGTTTGTTGCAGTTGGTATATGATTATATAGTGATATATTAACTGATTCCGCTATTGAGTTAGATTATTGTCAAATGAAACAAAGAATTATTTTTTCATTTGATTTATTGTACACTTCTACCCTGTACTCGAGCTCTTGGCCATAATCAGGGTTATATCACACAGTTTCTTCCTCGTCCTTTCCTAAATCGTCGCCCTTTTCTCTTGCTTTCCCATCGTATCTTCATTCGTGCCTCACTCCGCAAACTCACACTATCAGTCAAAAAATTTTCTAAGTCGTTGAACTTCCCTTTGTTTTCGATAGTTTTTTTCTTCCAGTTCTTGTTTCCAAGTGCGCCTTTTTCTTCTTCTGTAACCATTTCCCTCGTTTCCCCCGTCCTTTATTAAGTAGTCATACATAATAATATAACAAAAGTTTTAAAAACCCTAGGTTTTCCACCCTTGAATGCATCCACATGGCGACGTCGGGCGCCCCGCAGATCCGGCTGAGTCAAGGTCCGCCAGCACCGGCCTCCTTCCTCTTCGCCCTCCGTCGCAAATTGAAGCCGGTAACCGACGCTCCATGCAGATCAGCGCTCCGATACACGCGTGGAGGCCACGGCCTCGCCTACGGGCACCCCACCGAGTTTTTGTTTTTACATGGAGGTTAATGGTCTGTCACTTGCAATTGGGAGTCTATTTCGATTAGGGTACTAACGAAGTTCTCGTACTAATGTGCGATTTGAGTTTTTTAGATAATGAATCTTATCAAAAACTTCAGATTTCATGAGTTTAGAAGGTGACAAAAATCCACAAGTAAACATTCAGAAACTCAACAAATATTATTGAGAAGACGGTGAATTATGTGTTGACTCGCCCTCGAAGAATCTGGAAAAAATTGCATCATGTGATTTACTCAGCAGAGTACGTACGACGTAGAAAAACAAAGTTTGGTCCTTTGGCATTATACCAAAACGAGTGTTAATTGTAGGAGTTAGGTACGAAAATTTGTTAACACAAACAACTCAACGTCAAGAAAATCGTATGAATTTTTTAAATATACTTTGCAGACGTTTTGGCACACGCTGTTTTTATAAGGGCTTAGAATAAATCTAGAATCAATTCTCCATTTCAGAGTTGTTTTTTACATAGGTTTCATGATGCCTATATGATGTATTACTATGTAATGAACTAGTATATACTCTGAAGGTAAATGCATTTGAGTTTAATGGCTGGCTTTGCAAACAAATAAATTTATTCACGGAAATATTTTTTGAAATCATTTCCATTATCTTCAGTGGTTTCAGAAACATAAAATATTTTTAGTTAAATAATAATAAAAAACAACAACCGAAATGATACAGAAAATAAAATATAGTTAGATAAAAATGAGTTAAAAAGGCAAATTATTGAAATAGAGAAACTGAGAATTCAGTGATAGTAGAAATAATGTAAATGTTTCCTCTCTACAAATACATGTTTTAGACAAAAGCATAATTCGATTTGAATAATTAATTATTTTCAAGACAGTAGATCTGTTGTGCTAATTTATTTGCACCCGAAAAATTGTACAAAGAAAAATAATTATTTAATTCAATTAATGAATTAATTATTGGAGGGGTATCTTTCCTTAAAGCTTTCGTTTTATCACTGTTTGTGTATCTTCAGTCTTAAACCTTGTCCATTGGTGTTTTTACATCTTGGGCAATGATGAATATTCTTATTATTGTGCAGTATTATATTAGAGTGTGTTAAAGAAAAAAGTGAGACACTGCATAACTGAATCGAAACATTTCTTATACGCACTAGCATCTTAATAAGAACATACGAACAAGTACCTACTGAATCATTTCCATTGTGATTTCAAATGGCTAAATGCTATCCTCTCCTAACGAGTGAAAGCATAAGTGGAAGAGTGGAGTTGAAGCCCCCCCGCCGTGTCACCGACCCACATTCGCAAAAGAACTTAGTATGTGTCGTCTGTCACTGGTCCAAAGGGCGTTGGCTGCGGCCGCTGCACAACACAAGCCGCTAATCGTTATGTAATCCTGCTCTCCTCTTAGGTTTTCCTTGTGAGGTGTGTCACCGGAGCGTCTCTCACGCGGCGAAGAGTTGAACTCGAAGAAAGACGTGTTTCGTTAACTTTGAAATTATTTACTAAAAAATTGAGATATTAACAGCCGATGATATAAAAAAACCCATAAATTTTCAAGTGCACCAACATAAATTTGAAATGACAAAAAAGCAACATATTATGTTTCTTTAATCACATAGGTTCTATTAACAATATTTTCGAGTATTAATAATATTATAGCAATTACAGAATAGAACAACTATTTTACTACTTTTTTCTCAGAATCTCAAGACATAATTGACTTTTAATAAATGTATATTTCTCAGTCATTTCAGGAGATAACAATCTTGAATAAAATAGCTATAACACAATGAAGAAAGCCCATGTACAGTGTACAAAACCACAGAAAATATATCGTGTACGATCCAAATAAATACACCGTACAGAATGACTCGAATCTCGCGCTGATGAAAATACGATGGAACATACTCATTGTAATGGTAATAGATTGTTGCAATTAACATTTCAATGACTATTTATTTCGTCACATTGACCATTTTCTAAAAAGGATCGCCATGTGCAAGTTTTGTTGCAAACGGATAGAGGCCACGAGGAAACTCCATGATGCAGAGACAGTGTGTGATGTAAAAGAGAGAGATAAAGATATGAAGTGAGGTTGGGTCGCAGTGGGCGCGGAACCTGCATGGTAATGCACTTCATCAAGTTTCGCCTCACAAAGGAACGGGGCTGGCTATAGAATGTGCCGGTTCATTAACATAGCCGAAGTGGGCTTTCGCTCAGGGCGCCACTATTTTTTTCCGGTTTTCGAAATCGTAATTTTTCTTTCAGAATACAACATTTGACGTCATCCTCACTTAAAAGAATTAGGTAAAAGGATGATCCGGTTTTATAGTTTCACAATCTGTGATCCTGTCTGAAAGTTTCGTTTATTTCTGACGGTTAAATTACATCCAGATCAAAATGGTGACGAACCTGGAATCGAACACATGATATTCTGCCTACATCGTTGCTACAATTGTTGCTTTTGTTTGTAGTTGTAATGGCTGCTAATCTATCCACGACTTTTTCTCTGATTTACTACATATTTGTATAGACACTAAATTAGTATAAATAGGGGTTTTGAGTACAATTCTACATATATTTAATTTTAAAAACATTTTATATTCTATATTATACTATTAGGAACTAAATAATGATTATTTTGTGGAAGACCAGACAATTTTCGTGCTTCACACATATTTTATTGTATTTATCTACCATAACTCTTATTCCGTATATTTTTACCAAAATGGCGTTGATATGCGTTGAACAGAAGTCATAGGGTTGCCAGAACGCATGAATAATTGGAAGTGTACAGTCAATATTTGCGCATAGAACTCTTTTTTATTTCTGCGGAACAAAACTTTCCTTCATGTTAAGAATATGATGATGCGAGGAATACTCATTCGTATCAATGGGGGTCCCTCAAGGATTGGTTTTGGACACTTTCTTTTTGTTTACTTCAGTGAACGATCCTCCCCTCCCACAAGTATGATCAAGATGTCACTTGTATTTTGTTTCTTTACAGATCATACAACTTTATATTTAACAATTTATCTGAGTATTTGTACGAAAATGGTAAATATTGTAAATGATGTAATAGGAAGATAATAAGTTGTTGACAACATAACAAGCCATAAAAATTTGTCATACATAAACCCACTAATAATAAATTAATAAATAGAACGGGGAACTATACATTCCTAACATTAACATTTTTAAATTACAAAACTAACTTTCACATAAGATATTGTAAGTTAAAACCGAATACACGACCATTACCCAATTATAATATGTAAGATATTTACACTCTAAATATCTAACGCTATTAGTGTTTTCATCGTTTTTTTCATATAGCTTGAGATTTGATAGGGGAGATACGATGTCCTTGCCTTCACTGAACCATTCTTAATAAGACTGTTGTAGGAAGGAAGGACTCATTTCACAAACTCATTTTCATGCACTGGAGTCCTGCCACATCTTCAACATTGGGGTTCCCACTGTGAACATTAACTATTAATTCATCTTCAAATACAATTGTTAAGTAGTGGACTTTTTTTCATTGTTATTTTATACCGAAAAACTGAAATTAAACTAATTACTTTTAATTTCTTACAATGCTTTATTGGTGAATGGATAAATGTATTATGCTCTTTCAGGAGCTATGTATGTTTTTGACTTTGCATGTTTTGCTGTGATAAACATTCTAATGCTTCTTGTATTGATTCGTTCCACACCTTCGCGGAACGAATAAAGAAGGAGATTTGAGGAGGCGTGGATGACAATAGGACGGAGACATGTGTCCTGTAACCCCCTCGCTTGTCCTCACGTTATGTCCGACAAATTAATACGACAGGACAAAACACTTGTTGGATTCTCGTGTAACTTAATGATTAAGATTTGCAGTAAATCTATTTGACATGCTTGGCATAAAATTTGTCATTCAGGTTTTCTAGAGATATTTCCCAAGAATTTTACTATACTTTTTAATATATTTTTTTATTTCCGAAATCGAAGAAAAACATTTCATATTTATTGTATGAATTATTATTCTCCACTCATATGGAGAGTTCCGCTTCTACTCAAAAACGTATCTGCATTCACAGATTCATTTCCCCCCCCCCCAAAAAAAAAGACACATTCTTGTGTTATTATTATTCTATTTTTATTGTTCATTCTCAATTGTGTCGTAGTGTTGTATTTTCCATGAGTACGTATTTTGTACGATGTGTGTAATGTATTATTATTTCTGTTACTTTTTCCTATCGATACAATTTGTAACCAAACAGAGAGTGAGTGTATTTTATGTTTCCGTCAACAATTTCTTATTAACCCAATAAAATAATTCACTATCTGTTATATTTGTTACCCCTTATTCAGTACATCAAAATTGTCATTTTCAGCCGAAAATGGCCCCGCTAGATCAAAGTGCCCAAAAGAGTGTGATTCCATTATATAGAACGAAGGTGAGTCAAATAAAAACTCATTATTAAAAAAGAATACTATTTGATTCGTAGAACACATTTGGTTAAAAATAATATCCCTTTTCAAAATAATCTCCCCAATCAATACATGACCGCCGGCACTCCAGATGTGCTTGAATTCCCGAAGAAAAATATTTTGAGAGACGGAGAAACCACACGCACACCTCCGTACCGCAGACCATACCTCGTTATTAAAGAGGAATTATTTTGCAGCCAGTCGCTTTTTTAATAGTCCTAGTATGGTTCAACCCATACAACCCTACATGAAGATTCTTCACACGCATTAACACGTCTCTGTTTCAATCCCACAGCTAGCCATGGGGGTACCCCCTTACGATACTGGAGGATGCCATAATGTGTTGAATCATTACTAATGTAGATAGCTGATTGCAATGTCATCCAATGTCACTCGCTGGTATTCAATCACGGCATCTTCAAGGACTGCGGTCTCTGCAGTCAAAACGCAATTTGCAGGATGTGGAGCACCTGCCAGGGACGTCAAACTATTTGCGACTTTCCGATACATTTGTATATTCGTTGTGAAAAGTAAGCATCACCGTACTAGATCTTATAATAGAATGAATTTCAATAGATTTCACACCTTCGCTTCAAAAATGCCGATTCACCGAACCGTTATTCATCTCTGGTGCACACTGCTAATTGGACAGCCATCTTTACACATCTAGCGCAATGTTTAGTATATTAGTCACAAGTTGCAGACCACTATTTCGATTTATAATGCACTTTAATACGCTTTTCAGTTGACTCCTTCGTTCTTGAGGCGTGCGAGTGCGTAAGTAATATAGAGGTAATGTGTTGAGTGAAGTTTATGTATTAAGACTTTCCTGTTAACCCAGAAATTATGGAGTATCTTTGTTCACTTCACTGAAGATAACATATCTTATATATACGGTAATTTTCTGTGTCTGTTGAAAATTTTTTATTGGGTTATATTGTAGCATCCAGAATTCGTATTCCAAAGCCACCCGTTGTAGAGACTTTACCACCTGTACCGAAGTCTGGGAATATGAATTACCATTACAAAGTTGAGTCTGAAAAGTTGAATCATTTCTTTAGAAGTATGGCTTGGTAACGGCGCAGACTGACTGTCATACTTAGGTTGGTAAATTTTATATTCCAAAGCAAGGTACAAACTAAGTAAATGATTGTGTGACTAGGTACCCGTTTTTTATGTTCCATTTTTCGTGTAGATTAAAAAGTTATATTTGAACTGATTCAGTCGTAATCTTTTTGGTTTAAAATACAATTCAAAAATGAATGGAATATACAGAATGATCCCAAATTCATGGTACAAACTTTATGGGTTGGTGCAGGACACTAACATTTATTTATTGTATAGGAATGTATGGACGAAAGTGATGCGGTGAGGCGGAAACACAAGAAGTAAGAGATGGAAGGAAAGAGAAAGTGCTTATTGACAGCGTCGTTGACAGTGCAATATTTACTATAACTGTTCAAAATTGCATCCAACAACAGTGTTACATGCTTGAGCTATTGGCGTACTCATTCAAAGGTGCCAGATACTTCACGCACACGTGCAGCAGCTACGGTTATTCGAACAACGAGATCATGCATTTCCTGTGTTTGTGCTTCACCGCGTCACTTGCGCCCACACATTCCTATACAATAAATGAGTGTCCTGTGCCACCCCCTAAAGTTTGTACCATGAATTAGGAATCATTCTGTTTATGTTGGTACAAATTGTCATTAGTAGATAAGGAAACGGAAAACGTTGTTTTTACCGTGAGTATTCTTCTTCTTCTTCTTCCATATTCCATCAGGAACATAGGGAGTCAATTTTTTTTACTCCACCGGACTGTTTGCTGCTTCTGTTTTCATTACAGCAAAGCTACTTCCATACTCCTTCAATACCGTTCTTCTCCAGTTCATTTTTGGCCTTCTTCGGTGTCTGGAGCCTTGAGGATTCCACTGAAGTGCACAGCAAGTTACCTCGTTCTGTCCTTTTCTAAGGATATGCCCCATCCAGAAAAACTTTCTCTTTTTTGTTTCAATATTTATGTCCCCCAGGTTTGGGGTACGCATAAGGTTTTCGTTGCCTATAACATTTGGCCACCACATCTGCAGGATATCTGCACTGCACTGCACCGTGAGATATTCGTTTCATATTTCTTAATTTTAGCTTTACCGTGATGTTTCATATGATCTCATGTAAATAAAAATAGTTTGGACAAATTGCATAGAAATTATACTACTAAAAACTAAATAATTTTCCCTTAACTGTATTTAAAAAATGCATCACTAATACTAACACGATACTATTGTTATTTTAATTTATGAAGCACTTTTCCGTTTTGGGATCGAGTTAAAATTAGACGAACCCAATTGTAATTTTCTTGTGAGTTTGAGACAATCCCAAAGACTCCATATATCAGCGTCATATTCGCGTTTGAAATTACTATACCAGGTGACAAGTTACTCGTACATTGAAGTTATCCATCATCTAATGGATACGCTGGTTCTGGCTCACCAATGGACTAGTGTATAAGCAATTGAAAAAAAAGAACTGCTAAGAAAATAAATTTCTGAGAAACATGGATATCTCTGGTCCTACGAGACACATGCTCAATACATACGCATTAAATAATATACCCAATATTGTGGACAATATCATGAAAGTTTGTCACATTACGGCCGAATACAACTCTTTTTGTTAAAAATAATTATGTTTGGTAATTACTGAGTACAAATTTTATTATTCAAAATTAATTTTTTCTCAAAGAACTTTCCCACGAGTTCTTTGTGTATTTAATATTGTATTTCTAAACGGCTGTTTGGGCTCTAATGACCTCGATGTTGACGAGCCCTAAAGCCCCAAACAAACAAACAAAAAAGGCTGTTAACCCATTAAAATTCAAACTTTTGAGTACCTTCTTGTGGAGAAGTTAACCCTGTACTTTCTGCTTTTGCAGGAGGGCCAAGATTGGAATCCCGGTGAATCTCCATTACCTTATAACCGTAGATGTTGTAGTTGTTAACGGAGTTTTAATTTCTCTCATCTGCATGAAAGGAGCTCTCCAACAAACACTCTAGTCCTGTGTTCAGCACTTGTTTCTTTTGTGTTGCGGAGCGTCCGACAAGTCTCGATCCTTTAATCACCATCCCGTCGATTGTTATCGATTCTGGAACACGCCTTGGTAGCGTCTGAGTGCACGACCGTTACTCTCCATGGGGTAGAGCGAGTGGGAGCTGACAAGCTGCCCTCTCGAGCACAAAACACACGAGATTTCACGTGGTTTAATGTTTATGAAAAGGTATTTTGAATTCAAGTTTTTGCAAACATTTTGAATAAACTATGATTAATTTGATGATTCTTAAATATCGAAATAATATTTTATAATAATTAATCTTGAAAAAAATTTTTTTTAAAGGATGAATTGGCGTGTTATCGGATTGGGCACGATATATTTAACTCGGAGGTTATATTTTGTGTTGGATCTATCATCTAAAGTATTTCGGGAAGTATTGTGTTCATTTATTGTACTGGCTGCTGTACTACGCTTAGATGACATCACTTTCATTGTATCACTAATTTAAGATGTGAAGAGTTGTAATCGGTAATGTGATTCTAGATATTTTTACTATTTTCCATGAAGCTGTGCTGGTCAAATATTTACGTGACATCAAATTGAAAATTATATATTCCCCATTATACCATATTCCACCAATAGTAGAGACGAACATCACCAACAAGATGTTTAAAATATGTGAAATTTACGAGAAGAGTTTTTGAAACGATGTGTAAAATTGTGCGTTCATCAAAATGTTAGTGAAAATTACAGTTCAAAGGATCGAGGAAAGATATTAAAACAGAACGATATTTCCAAATATTAACTAACGAGAATACATGCATATTTATATATGGAAGAAACGAATAAGTGAAATGAACAAATCATCTGTTCATCACACAAAGTAGAGAACGAAAATTGAAAAAACAAAACGATACAAAACTTTTGCACACGCCTTTGTAATTGAACCGTATTTGTAAGTGAGCAAGTCGTGTAAGGCGCCTCCTTACATCCGGTTCGCACGCCGTCTACTCATCGAAGACGTAGGCTGCTTACAAAGTGCCGATGCCGGAGGTTTATGACTTTGCTGCCTACAGACGCTTTATTGCTCAACCCACTGCAGTGACTCCGTCTGCAGACGAGATAGACGCAGGTCGTTGCTGCCGTTATTTACCTCTGAAGAGGAGGTTCATTCTCAAGAAACACTATCTTCTATGGCCAGGACCAAACAGTAGTTCTCATGTCAGATGAGTCGGAACACGCCCAATACGAAATGGGAATTATATTGCTGCTTGAACCATTAAGTTTTATATTTGGGAGTGTTCATACGTAGCATTAAGGATGTCGCTAAACACTGTAATTAAATTTTCACATATTAATATTCTACATATCAATTTCTACTGAATATGACAGTATAAAAGTTATTATTCTATATAAATTAAACAAAATTAAAATTAAAATAGTTTAACATTACAAAAGTTGCTAGAAGTTCAATCGATATAGGCTTATTGTGTCCTTCAGAGGAAAACGGAAAATACGTTTACCTCGCTCAATGGCAAGTAGAATACCAATTTCAACAAGTCATGCTTACAGCAACGGAGTACAAACAAATATTATGGCACCATTTGCTAAATGGGATTCATACTAAAACACGTTTGTTTAAAATTTCACACGAATTTCATTACCACAAAGAACCGGCTTGAACACAAACAATGTGCTGATGCATAAAGTAAAACAGAAAATGTTTCTTTGACTTTTCTCGTGAGAATTGTCTAATTCAGTTATTATCTCTGCAAAGACGCAGCCTTGTGCCATGGGATTTGCTATTTCTTGCTCCCTTTTCAGCGCTCTTGTATGCAGAGACTACAACATGTGTCCTTGTTTCTCGTTGCGAATAAATGGTTCACACTAATGGTAGAATCATCACGTCCATCCACTGTCACACGATAAAACGTTTATTCCCTTTTGTACTGTTCTTACCTCCAAATCCTGTCTGTTTCTAATTAAAATTTCTCTAATATGAATCCCTCTTATATCATTGCAACTTTGATATCTTACTATATTATTATAGTAATGCGATGAATTGTAAAATATCTGGCGAAAAGGAAATTGGAGAAACGATGCTCTCAGAGGAAATTGTTGAAAGATGCCACACTGGTTGTAATAATAATAATAATAATAATAAATTTATTGTCAAAAAACAGTACAAACTGCGTATGACCACGTGGAGGACAATAAACTAATTTACTTTCCGGAAGCAATGATATTTACTTAATCATATGCTCATGAGCAATGCTACATTTCTTTCCCTATCATCGCTCACTTTCCCGTTTTTTCTCAAAATATTCGGTTAAAATTAAAAATTTGGTGTCTTCATTTGGTGTCACCTCGCTGCTGAATCTACCAAATATCTGAAAGAAAATTAAAGAAATTTTCTTCCTTCCTAACTCTCCCCCAAAAAGTCTTCTCGTGGGGCAATGGAGCACTTTTGAACAATTTTAGCTTTTTTTTTGTGCTTTTATTGGTACAATAGTAGAAATATAAGTACGTATTAAAAAGAATTCTCGATAGTGTAGGTTGGATTTTGTGAATGTTTGTGGTGGTTTTATTTTAAGGGAAAAGTAGTTTTTTTAGACAAATCTTCAGACTCTAGTAGACATCTCCTATTTGGCTGGAAGCCAAATCGTTCTGGAATAGAAACTTGTTGAACGGATTTCTCGAGCCAAGAAGATCTTAAATATAAATTTTCAAATTTTTCAATCGTGCAGTTTATGAGAAAATATTACATTACAATTATTATTGGTATTAAGTAAAATTGGTTTTAAATGTAATATAATCTAGCTTACACACACAAAGTCTTGATCTGATTTTATGAGCTTGTGTTATCCTCACACATGAGCAAAATATTGACGCCAGTGAATCGCTTTATTGGTACGTCACGACTGATTTGTTAATGCTGCACGGGAGTTCCATGTGAATTCTCATGTCGAATTGCTTGAAGATATAATTCTCGTATATGGTACATGGTTTACCACATTTGTTACAGCACTTCAGCTCGTAGAAGAGGGTTGATATATCTCATAATGTATGAGAGGATTGGGCGTACATTTATTAGTTCCATGAGATATTAAGACAATAAGAGTTTCACCTTGAATATGTTCCCACACTTTGCGATCGTTTAGAGTTGTTTTGTTTTTTGAGGAGCAACCGTTCCCAGTTCATTTTATGATGCTCGTAATCGTGTGCAAACATTCAGCGAGTTAGTAAGTATATACAGCATTATCTTTGAGTACAGGAATTACAGAGTCTTTTCACTATGTTTAAAGTATTTCTAATAAAGTGAAATTAAATATTTATATAAAGTTAAATAAACTTAAAACAAAGTGATTATTTACAAATTGCTAAGTCGTCTGTGAACAATCAATTATTATTTAAATAATAAAAAATGTTCCTAAAATTATTCCTTTTTAACTACGTTGTTTAAAGTGGCATGATTTTAATGATTTTTAATGATTTAGAAAATACGTGAAGGTTTGGGAATTCACGCATTAAGAAATGTTTTTCCTACGTAAAACGGAAACAAAACTTCAAGAAATCTATTCTGAGATCTATTGTGAAAATAACGAGTAAAAAAGGAAATATTGAAGTGATGTATTGACAACTCCTTATATAATCAAAATGTTTGTTTCATTTACATACAAATGTCTGTGGAATTTGTAAGATAGGATGTATTAATTGGCAACGAGCATTTCACTGAATTGCGAGGCCCAATTTTCTGCTTCTCGCTTTGTGTTTCCACTGCTTTATTTCCGACGGACTGCGTGTCACGGTCGCTGGGTCACGGCTACTGTTTTGATTACTCCAACATACCTCGCTAGTGAATTGCATTTGAAATCTCCACAACTGTAATCTTCTATTGTATATGTTTTAAACCTGTAGCTTCCACTTTCCCATTACTTCACTTGTTTATTTATGTTTTCTCTTTCTATTCCCCCTTCTACCCTTATGAAACACGATCGGCTATTTTTTTGTCTTTTAAGTATTATTGCATTTTGTTCCTTAATGTCTTACGTTTTTCTAATCACTATTCTGTAGATATCGTCACTTTGTCCCATTTCTTCTACTCCTTTTGTTTGTTGATATATTCCATTCTTCCACCTTCCCAGTATCAATTAAAATTTTTTTCTTAACTCTTCACATATTATATTTCTAATTTAAGAGTTATTTTAGCTAAATTACGTCTTTTGCAGGTACATAAGAGCATGCGAATGATGAAGTCATACTTTGGGTATGGAAACTATGGGATGAATATCGTGAACTACTCTTTACATTCTCACGGTTCATGTGTTTGATGAAACCGTAATGTTATCTGTTCCACACAACGTTTAAAATGGTTCGCAAGAAAAAAGAAACCAATATCTGAATTCAAAGCCAATATAAGAGTCATTGTAATAAAAATTCAAGACAGTTAACCCCACTTTTATTTCAGGGTCATTCATTTTCATTCACGAAATAACACTTTACCGTTTTTTTTTCATAAAATTAAAGTGTTTTATGTTATTTCATGGATGTAAAATAAAGATTCATGTATGGAAATGAATGTAAGTGTTTTGTATTTTCATTATAATGACTCATATATTGGCAGTGGAATAAAACATTTTTCTTAATGTATGATTTACTTAAGACGTCGTGAAGCGGAGGCAAAATAACTCTCCAAGATTTGGATGTAGGAATTAGGAAGGAGAGATGTTGTGGTGACGGGGAACATGAAGTATTGATGCAACATTAATCTGGAATAAATGCAAGAAACTCCAAATGAAAAATTCCCATAATTCCGTCGATCGGAGAAACGTACTCGCGCTATTCTATTTAGCAAAGTTTTGGGGAGAAAACACACCACCGTTGTCGGAGTTATTCTTCATAGATATGTAGTGGTTAAAAAAGACCCATGAAAGGTTAGTGTAGTTACTTAAGATAAGTGCCAAAAGTTGATGAACGGAATAAGCTTCGTGTTCGAATGAAGAAAGTGCCATGTACTCAGTTGTTGTCAGTATTCTGGTCAACTTAGCTTTACTCCATTAAATTACTTGAATGCAGCTTCAATGAGCAACTAGTTGTAATATTAGTTGTAATATTTTTCAGTTGGTTGTAATATTTTCAGTTTTAAATATCATGTTAATCGGTAGGATAATTATACCGATTATAATTGATAAAATTCCGAATACGATAATTTACGATTTGTCACAAATTGTGAACCAAAGTTTATCAGACGATTGAGATTCTTGCTAAATACAGTGACATTGAATGTTATCAAATAATGTAACAAATTTTCAAAACCACATTGAGATATGATCAGAAAATAAGTTTTTGTTATTACTTTCAAATACAGTTTTTTGTCTAGTGTATAAGGACGTTTCCAACGTGATGTATTGAAAAGCGTTGGAGGCATAATAAAGAATTACCGTTAGTTAATGGACAATCAACGAGCCTGGGAGGTCCTCGCCAGCAGGGAAGCGAATTCGTAACTCCCTATTGTATGGAGACAAAAGCTTGGTACACGGCTACGAATGATATACATATTCATTTGATAATCGCAAATTGAGAAGTGAGATGTAAAGGATTTTTGTTATATCAAAACTTCGATATATTCCTCTATCCTAGCCAGAAAGAAAATTGTCTTTACCTATTGTTACTTCTTCTGAAAATTGAGACTAACCACAACCAGAACACAGTGCAATGATCAACTTGCTATTTGAAATGTTTTTTGTATGTATGTGTCATATTTTGTATCCCTTAATTCGAATTTCTTTAATGAATTTATGATAAAATTTTGTACTTTTCAATTCCTCTCAATGAAGTTTGGATTAACATTACTGAAAAGTGTTGTATTCGGACGTTGTTTTATTTTTATGTAACTTTTTTTAATGAATGAATCAATAAAATGTTTTACTTTCAGAGCGAAATTAATAATGGTTTAAATCTAATGACTCGCCAACGCCAAATTTTACAAGCGCAAATACCAACGTCTTGTGTTCGGACGGCACTTGATTTCCCGCTGTTCTTCTCCGCTCACGCGCCGAACGTGCTTTCACACAATCGGACAAGCGATCGCTTACGTGCCGCAGAAGGACTATGACCGGCAGGTTTTATGACGTACTTCATTACAGTGACAGTGGCAGAGATGTACTGGCCGCCTGCGCGATGTGTGTGCGGAGATTTCCTAGTCAGCGTCCGCCACCGCCGCCGTGGGCACACGCAGTCACGCGCCCAGTCCCGTGCGAGATCACGCATCGAAAGAAGGATGGATGGACTCCTCCTATCGCGTTTCGGTCTTACGTGCTGTTCATTTGCTCACATAATTCTTTTCTCTTTCTTGTAAAGTAATGAGGATCATTAATTATTGTTTACCATGTTAGTAGTCTTCTGCAAATACGTATTATATTATATAGATAATCTGGATTCGATCTTATACCAGCGGAAGGAATTTTTTCATTAGTTATGAAAATTTATAATTATATACACTTTTAACATATATATTGTATATATAACACTTTCTCTCATTATTATTAACTTAAAATGTCAGTGTAAAAAGTTACTGAAACTTACTTATCTTTTGTTAATTCTTATAGTGACATTTTAAATTTATAATAAAAGCAACAAATATTTTATATATAGTGTTAAAAATGGTTCCAACCATTAATAAGAAAATTGTCTGGTAGAATAAGATCCCTATGATAATGAATATCAAAAGTCGAACAGTATACAATTTTTTAATATAAATATACGTATTACAAAAACAACATGAACCCAATTTCACAGAAGGTTTTCGCGTAAATAAAAATGTCAATAAATACACGTGCAACTTAAACAAACGAAACACATTTGAAATTTTTCATGCGACACAATATGTAAATGTAAAGAAATACATTTTGCAAATGTAGCAAGCAGTTTACTAGTTCGTAACTCACAAGACACGTTTTTCTCATATCCTGTTTTAACTCCGATCAGGTGCTAAACATTTCCCAGTGAAGCATTCAAAGGAGAAACTCAACGATTTACTGAAGACTTGGATACACAACTAGATATGAAGACGTCCAGTCACAAGAATGCTCAAGGTTGTCTGAGTGTGTCTAAGATCTTGTCTCATGAATAAAAGGCTCACATATTTCTCTTTGGTGTTCATCATGTGAACTGTCACTTGAACCCATCAGCGCCACAATCACACAATTTTTACCATTCTCTGCATACTTTCCACTCGAAATACATAGTCAACAACAATTTGAAATATTGCAGCATAGAATGAAAAAGCAGATATATGCCAAATATATATTTTGTATTATAGATGAAATTGCGAAACAGCAGGTTATGTTCAAAAATTTATATGAAAGGTTTATTTGCCATTGCCAAACTAACACAATTTTTATTTGATTATATTTCTAGACAAAAACATTGCATAAAATTTATTAACATCTTTAAAATTTAACATGATAAACATACATACTATTACTGATAACTGAATGGCACGTACCTGGTGAGAACCCAATTATTTACTAAATAAATTTACCAGTATCACATCAGTGACGTTCATGATACACATAATGTTCAAATGTTAATTTTAAAAAAATCACTCAATTTTAATATTTTTTAAATTTCAAACTGGAACTGATATATATTTTTCAAATGAATGTTAAAATAATTCTGAAGGTTTCTCGATGTATAATTCAATTTTTTTTCTTGAAAGAGGCGAAATTATATTTCTTGAGAAATATATTACTCTTATTTCTTGTGTTGCAAAATAACAATTTACAAAAAATTGATTTTCATGAAACAAAGCGACTTTAATATATAAATCGACGGTGGGGATAGCTCAACTGTGCAAGGAGACTACTAGAGGTAAAATTGGTACAAAAAAAAAAGGAATGGTAATACTCAATAAGTTAAAGAATAGAAAATTACTTTTCCTTTCCCTCAATTCTCTTCCACCCACATCTCCCTATGTTAGTGGCCAAAGTGAATTCCACAGCGGATGCACTTTCGATCTGATGAAAAATTCATACGTAGTTCCGTCCCGTGCATACACCGACCAGCGAGAAAAGAAAGCTGACGGGAAACATTTTTCGTCGAAGCGCGAAACTTAAGACTGACGACGTGCCTTGGATCTCTGATTTACGCACCTTATTTCGGCACCAGTGGTTTAACCCACCTGAAAATTTTAGGACATAACTCATGACATTTATAGTTTTACAAATATAAAAGAAGATAATGTATGGTGCCATATTCTACGAAATTATGAAACAAATATATCACCTTCCGGTTAAAATAAACTCAATACTCTAAGCTCTATCTTTCCTTCAAAAATAAGTTTGATCTAGAGCTTCTAATATTTTGAAACAAAAATGTTTAGTTCTCAATAATCATCAAACATAATTTATACCATGAATTCGAAAAGATAAAATATTTGGTCATTGACTCAGACAATGTTGACCACAGCAATTTTCTACAAACTCAAGTGTTTTTTTTTAATCTTTCAGAAAGTGATAAATAGATTTTCCGATCCAAATATGTGAGTATAAACGAGTAGGTGTTCTTTCAAAAATATTAGAGAATTTAAAAATGAAGCAAATGTTTTCTTCATTATATCAATGAAGTCTGGAGCCTTGCTTTTAGCAATTAACGTATTGGAATTAGATCTTGTTACATTTCCTACAAACTTGTTTGCATTTTCATATCATAATCATCTAATAACGCATCTGATCTATATTTATCTATGTAGGAGTTACCTCAATTCCAGTTTAATGATCCAATTTATTTTCAAACTAGTTTACTTTTGAAGTGCTGCATTGATCAGAGTGTATTTGATACAATATTTATGAGAGGAAATACAAAAACATGATTAGTTACATTGAAGACTCTCATTACTCGTGATACTAAAGCAATAAAGACTGAGTCATACACTTTCTTCAAGTTTTTCTTCATTAACTGATAGTTGCTTCCTTGCAAATATGTTTCGTTTGCAAACGAGAGACTGATTTGTTCGTGTTCGTTACCCCGTTCAGGTGAACTAACATTGAGATTTTCAACCATTCTACGCATGTCAGTTAGGAACTTTCATGTCACTTATACATCCCATCATTGACCTCTCAGCAACCTCATTACTGTGAGCAAATACATGAACTAAAAAACTCTGCCATTTTGTAAATAACCGTATCTTAAATTGCTCGAAAATAAATGTCTCCAATAGGTGTTTTGGATCGAATTCATTAATATTTTACTGTAATATAGTTTTTAAAACAAATATTGTTTAAAATAAACTCTAAGGAATTTTAAACTTTTACTAAATTACCAGCAGTTTATTTGTTATAGTCAAGTCGTTATTCTATGAAGACGGATGTTTTATGATAAAGCTTTATAACGTGTAAGCCCCACAACTCCCTCAAGTCAGGGGAAGTTCCATGTCAATGTAGAGATAGTAAATAAAATGTAATGAACCTCGCTCGTAATGACCACCTACATCCTACCAAAGAGATAATTTTTTTCTACCCCCCTACGAGGGCATATATGGGAAGGCGCCTGGGCCGTCGCGAGGCGTGGGCGCGAGGTGTGGAGTCGACGCTCGACAGTGACCTCCGCCTGCAATCCGCCTCGCCCATCGCCTGCCTCATGGGTCAGGGGTGTTTTCCCCATTTTGATGTCAATAATCGTGAGAACGAGTTACTATCGTGTAGGAATAGTAGAATAGTTTTGAGTGTTTTTTGACGCCATTGTGTTAATTTTGTCCATAGTTAAGATGTTTTATTTTGTATGTTTTAATTCCTGCTGTAATAACATCGGTTTTGCATTGTATATAGCAACCTTGACATAACAAATCCGACCAAGTATTGATAGAACTACCTAAAGTAAATGTACATCACATGAAGCGTGTAGGGAAATTGTAATCCTTTCTTCCGTATCACTGAAGCTGATGTTGAAATGTAGTCAAATTCTTGGGCGGGGTATTTATTTTTTGGAACTTAGATAACTCTGGAAGGTGTTGAGTTAGTCTTTTACTGTTGACATAGTCATTTGTAATTATAAACTATCGACATTGTCGTTTGAATTTTTTCATTTGGGTGATTCAGTTTTGTGATTTGGCTGCTGAGAAAATCTACTTTATTAATCAGTATACATCTGGTATCTAGTCTTGTAAAGAATAACACTAAAAATGTTAAATCGGATTCCAAAAGAATCTCTTCTACCCACTGCGGACTCTCTATGAACAGTGGATTCGTAGCTTACATATCCTGTGGTTTGATAAAATACTTTGGAAAGATATGTGCTTTGTAATTAAAATTATAATACAAGATTTGTTTTTATTATTTAGTTTTGTAATACATTTTAATTCATTAAAAATAACGATTGAATTGAACGTGGTTAATTCATTTCTAGTGGAATTATAGTGGTATAGTAATGTAGTATTTTAGTGGTATAGAGTAAATTAGTTTGTCATTCTCGTGGTCATACGCAGTTTGTAACTGCTTTTATGACAATAAAGTTTATTATTAATATTATTTGCCATTAAAATTTTTGATCCAAATGTCGAATAATTTTTTTTTGCGGGGGGGTTATTATGATGAGTATATAATATGAGAAATCAAATTCGAAATTGACATCCAAAATCTGTAACAGTTATTCCAATTTGTTACGTAATTACCTGTCAAAAAATATTCGAACCGTTTAAAGAAAATATTGAAGAAAAAAAATTCTGTAAAATCGTATTCGTCCGATAATTACATGTATGTATTTATTTAGTAAGGATAGTTTTTTTTATCTCACATTCGTGATTATATTTATATTCAAGCAAACATGTGGTGATGAATGAATATACTTCTATTTATCAAATATCTATCGCTATATACTTCTATTTATCAAATATTGCTGGAAATATTTTTTCAAATTTCGATGTAAAAAATGGTGAATTACGATATTGAGATAGGTACCGGTGCACTTGTACCTGACGTTAAATATGCAGACAATATAAGATGTTTCAATTTCTCTCAATCGTTAGAAAAATACTTATATATAAAGTGGAATGGTCAATAATGCAAAAAATGTTGCATCCACTTAAATACTTTTGAGAATGCATTCTAATAGAAGGTCTCGTTGCTAAGATTTTCTTCGTGTGTTTACATTTGTAAAAACGTCATTTATTAAAACTAGCGTCCTCTTTGGTGCCCAGAAGCTAAATTGGAACATGTTACCCTGAAGGGCAGAGTGGTCATTCGGTATTTCGTTAATGGCTGCGAGTGCCGGCGAAGACCCACCTCTTCTCTGGGCCGCCGCCGCCACCGCTGCCTAATAAGTCAAGGCCCACTCGGAGCCTTCCCTCAGACCCCTGCTGCGCACCCAAAGCGACCGCAACCGGAGAGCATTAGCCTATTGTCCTGTTGCTATGTTCTCACATCTGATCAAATAAATGTTTGTCACATGTGAATCATTCATTTGTATCGAGAATCAATGAAAATTAGCCTGTAAATGGTATTGTTACTCAACCTGCTTTCAGTCAATGATTATTCTTTTCCATTTTCATTGGAGAAAATAGTTTTGAATATGTGTATATTGTATTCTGTAATGGGAGCTTTCTCTGTCTGAGGTGAAAGCTAATGGAGTATCTTTCTGTGTTCGTGAATTCTGAGAAGATGTAGACGCAAGAAGGAAAAGGAACACTGTAAACGAGTATCTGTCACTGAAATGAATGCTCTGCCTAATAGAATAAACTAGTAGGGTTCCGGAGATTTCATGAAACATGTGTGTACTACAGATCTCTGAAATTTCCTTGAAAACATGAAAGATAATGATGTAAGAGTATTTTACTTGGGGAAACAACGGTCTCGTATCGTAAATGTCACGAATAACCCAAGTGACCATCCTAAACAATCATCTATATTCGTGATATCTCGCACAGTTTGCATGTGGATATCCCACTTTTTCATCTTGCCTTTTTTCATACTTCAGGGTGGTCGCGTCGATTTCGTGCAGATATATTCATTGTCTTTCTGGAAAATCTTCCTTTATTTGCGCATCTTCTTTTTTTTTGCAAACGTTTACTCCCATTTACGTTACGGCATTACCTTTTGTGGTAATTCCGGTCAGAGTATTCAAACTTTCAGAATTCAGAAGAGGATAGTTCGGATAATTTGTAAATCTCACCCGCGAAACTCTTGTAAACTTTTATTAAATATCTTAACACTTCCCTGCATTTATATTTATGAAACGGTCTTGTTTGTTAAGACCGAATTACTGAAGTGCCACCCTTGCTTTATACGAAACAGTCTCGTTCACGAACACAATACTCGCAATAGTAATAATATTCATCGCCCTAGAGTGTCAACCACTCTTTGCCAAAAAGGACCTTATCATTCGGGAATCGTTCTATATAATTCCCTGCCCAAGAATATAAAAGACATTATGAAATTGAATATCTTCAAATCCGCGGTTAAAAACTACCTTCTGCACCCGTGCTTCTACACTGTAAAAGAATTTATTGATTTTAATAAAAGTTAAATCCGTCTTTTTCATTATCACGCCATTGCTGTAGCACTTTTTAAATAACTTATAACAATTTCAAAAACTATTTTCTTGCATGATTGTGTTGCCGTTTGGCTCATATTAATTTAGTTTTATGTGTACTCAACTTTGGCACGGTTGTGTACATTAATTCTGTAGCCCCATCCTGGCCCGGGTTTTTCTCCGTTTTTCCTTCGGGTAGAGGCGGATTTCTTATACAGGTTCTCTAGGCTTTGTCTAGGGGCGTGTTTATTGTAACAATAAATCGTGAATTTAGTGTTTTTTCAACTCTTATGATTTTTAAACACTATACTCAGAATAATCTATAGTTCGATAATAACTTGTACATGTAAATTTACAAACATATTTGCGTTAAATTACAAACATATTGACATTATATATGTATTATAACTCGCAGCTAACTTTTTATCTTATCTAGGAACTTTTGCTGAAATTTTTGAATCCGCCTCTGCCTTAGGGCGCTTGATCGGAATTGATGGGATGGTCCCTTGCTTGCTTCCGGAGAGTAAATTAGTTTATTGTCCTCCACGTGGTCATACGCAGTCTGTACTGTTTTTTGACAATAAATTTATTATTATTATTATGACATTTTTTATAAAACATGGATGTTTAGTTAAATAATCAGGTATTGTGGAAACATAAATCAAGCTTGCATATTGTACAATACGATTCATTACATGCCGAGATAGTTTATTTCTCCCTTCTTTTGTCACTTACATCGACATTTGTTCTACAATTATTTACATCATTAGTGGTGCCAATGTTACATCAAAAACGTTTTCAAATGGTATGAATAAGAGAATGGATCCATTGAATGTGTTGTGTAATCAATAAATCAATTTTTGCGTCATCGTAAGATCAAGAGTGACGATAAATTTGTTTCCTCAGAGTACTTCAAATCTCTGAAGTAAAATGACGTATTTTCTCAATCACGGTTCGTCTTATTCATCGTATCCAACTCAAGTGTCTAATTCCTTCCCGTCAAACACATTGGCAATAATAAACAGTAATTTAGAATTGTTAGAAATAATCTGATAAACAAGTTTAGTTTTTCTTAAGAGATACTGTTGGTCGAAGAAAAATCTTCCAACACACAAATGATTTTTGGAGAACAATTCGCAAACATAGTAAAATTATCGTTGCAGAATCTATGTTTACTTTACGGAGAAGAAATTATACAAATTTCTATACTGTATCAAGATTGATTTATTTTTATTTTTCCGTTCTCTCGAATGTTGTGCGTTGAAGAAATGGGGATATGGCTAGACTAAACTTCCAAGCAAATCGAGTCGGGATTATATAAAATATCTATCAGGAATAAAATTTTAACACAATATTCATTTTAAATAATTCTTGTGTACTTTGATTTTAGTGAGTTGGGTTCTAATTGTGAGGTATCTAATAGCTGCGTTGTATGTTCAGATTGTTTCCCTCATGTTACATACTTTGGAGAAGGGAATGTTAGTCCCATGATCGTTATAGAATGATGCTATGTTTAGAAATCATGAAGTAATGTGTTCGTAATAGAGTGTTCCTTCTTCGCAACTCCACCGATGTGTCGTGTTGCAAAATTCCGATTTATTTTCTTTTCTCCTTTGCTCTTTCTCTGTGCGAGAAATTTTTATTTATGATCTAATAAATTAACGTTCGGATCCCCCTTGAATGTGGGGCAAAGGCGTTGCACAGCTGTGCATGTCATAAATTGAAAAGCAGCGTGGTATTTTGTTAGTTGTTTTTCCTCCCCTCGCTTTCACCTTTTAATCCCGATCGATGGCTTCTGGAGCTCACATCTGACATTCAACGGAGATATCAATGCGTGAGGCCACGGCGAACCTACGAATGAGTGCATTGGGTGGCACCTGCCCTGCCATGGCGTAACAGTGTTGTGCCGCGTATTTTTTTGGCTGACGAAAGCGTTTCCGGGCACGAGGTTCGCAGATGAATAAGCCGGTTTGGACGAGTTTTTCTTGTAGAGAAACGAAACAGTTGATTCCTATTGAGTTGAACCTGTTCAGGTGGGACGTCGTACGCATATTCGTAAATTAGAGTTTGTCGTCTGATTTCTCCTCAGTTTCCATGGAACACGACTATTGTTTTTCGTAAGTAACAATAAACGACGGAAGAGAACTAACCCTAATGATGTCATTGGGATTGCTTGGAAGAGAGCTTATAATTCCATACTACATTTTAGTGGGTTAGAAAGAATTAAAAGATAAAAGAAATTAAGATGCTTGGGAAACTTCGAGGTTTATGAAAAATGTAAATGTTCACCCGCATTACATACAATTAATATTAATTCTTCGTATGGTGTCCATAACTCACAAACCAATGAAATCATTATTTCTGTTCATTATTCAATCTATTATCCTCAGCTTAGATAAATATTCTTATATTTAAAATCTATTTGTGTCTGTGAAGACATACAAATATTCAAATTTCACACACACTTTCCCATAATCTCACTGTCAAAGTTATGAATCCAAAGTTAATATAAAAATAATTTTTTTATGTTATAAATCAGTGTTATAATGGTTAAAAATAATGGTTCAGAGAGTAAAAATGTTTTAGTCTGATTGCTAATATTGTTTAAAATAAATTGATACATCGACACATAAAAATACATTCATGATCTCATTCTTATAAAATATACGACTGTCACAAAAATAATTAAAAAACTGTAACTTTTTTCATTGTCCACTGAAGAAACAGTATTTTTTAAAATTTCTTTCGAATTCCCTTCTTATTGTCCAATATAGTTGAAATTCATATTTACAAAATATGCCATTTACAAATCATAAGGCGGAAGAGTTAAGGAGCATACCTGGTTCAGACAGCAAAAATAGCTTCAATATCTCGTAAATTCGAGTCTGGGTTTTCTTAGCTACAGCTGCAGAATCTCTCTAGTCTTCACTAACCTCGACAATTCAACTCCTAGCTGTTTTAATCTTTGGACAAAAAAAATGTTACTGAAGAATTTTAATTACAATAAGGAAACCTACGAAATTGTAATTTTTTTACCTATGTCAATATTGTTGAACACGATAGAAGCTATGCACTTGGATGAAGTCTCAGGAACAGCTGTATGAATTTAAAATATGCACTGAAGAGGTATGGAATTCATTATCAGTAAATATAACTAACGATTAATGAGATAATGTGCGAAATCACCCTAAATTAACGTTAAGGAAGTCGCTGGTAGTGAGTTAGTTTGAACAAAATTTGTAAAAATACCTGATTTAAAATGTTCACTTTAAGAGTTGAACAATTTGAACGATTTTATTGGGAATAGATTTCATTAAATAGTACTTGAGAAAAAATCCCACTTCATTGATTCAGACAAAAATACTTATTATCATCACTTTCCCATTAATTAAAACATCACCATAAACACTGCAAAACGTCGAAACTGTACTAACCGTAAACATGGTTCTCATGATATGCATCAATTAAATTGATTTTCAAACAATTAAAAAAATATTTGAAGTGTTATTGCATAAAGACGATGTCATACTAGCCAAGTTTATACATTAACTTGGCTAGTATGACATCGTCTTTATGCAAACACGACATGAAATAATTTGTTCGTAATTACTTATATAGTCTTACTTATATTAATTACTTATATAGTCTTACTTTTTTATTGTATTTTGCGTGTCTATATTTTATCATGACTTAGATTATTATAAATTTATTTTCAAAAACTAGTATGTTTCAGATTAAACATGTTACGTCGAATGAAAATGGGAGACGAGACCGGGGATCGAACCCGGGACCTTGAGCTTTGCGCGCTCATGCGCCTACCGACTGCGCCATCCCGCTCGCTACCCGTGCCCGTCTACCATTCTCATTCAACTTGTGAAACCCAAAGACCTCTGAGGTGGCCTCGTAGAGGCTAAACTCCTCATTCTAAGAGATTTCTATGTTTGTGAACCAGAAATGGAAAATACTACCCAAATAAAGTACTTCCTAAGGGAGTCGCCTCAGATGAGGAGTTTAGCCTCTACGAGGCCACCTCAGAGGTCTTTGGGTTTCACAAGTTGAATGAGAATGGTAGACGGGCACGGGTAGCGAGCGGGATGGCGCAGTCGGTAGGCGCATGAGCGCGCAAAGCTCAAGGTCCCGGGTTCGATCCCCGGTCTCGTCTCCCATTTTCATTCGACGTAACATGTTTAATCTGTTACCTAGCGGTGAGGTTCACCGCAATCTAAGAGATTTCTATGTTTGTGAACCAGAAATGGAAAATACTACCCAAATAAAGTACTTCCTAAGGGAGTCGCCTCAGATGAGGAGTTTAGCCTCTACGAGGCCACCTCAGAGGTCTTTGGGTTTCACAAGTTGAATGAGAATGGTAGACGGGCACGGGTAGCGAGCGGGATGGCGCAGTCGGTAGGCGCATGAGCGCGCAAAGCTCAAGGTCCCGGGTTCGATCCCCGGTCTCATCTCCCATTTTCATTCGACGTAACATGTTTAATCTGTTACCTAGCGGTGAGGTTCACCGCAATCTAAGAGATTTCTATAGTATGTTTCAATATATGATGTACAGTTTTTTGCACTTACGTTTTTAAAATTGTATGAAAACAATTCAAATTAATTGATACTCCTGAAAAGGACCATGATCATGGTCGAAGCGTATAGTGTTTTGTAATTCCGATTGAGTTTCAATTATTGTGACAGTGCTATTCATAAACATTTTAGTTTGAAAATGACGAATCTTTAGAATAATTCCGGAGTGTAGAGCTTCTCGAGGTGCAAAACTAAGAGAGTGACAATGAAAATGATCCGGAGAAATGTGAGCGCTGGGTTGCGTCTCTCTTCACCTTGACCGTTTCCTGGCCGCCGTCGTATCGTCGCCTGAGGCTTCCAGCGACGGCGACGGTGGTGCTCAGTGCAGCAGCAGCAGCAAGAGATATTGGCGATCTCATTCTTAATGATAGCTTTGCTCGAGATTTCACTATCCAGTGAACTTGCAAGTTTTTGCGAGCTTTGCTTCACACATGGTAATGCGGAAGTTATACTGATGTAACGATGTGGCCAAGTTTTTAATTTTATATGCACTTGACTTGTATGCTTTTTTATGTTGAAGCCATTTATTTTCTTTAAGCTATTAGGTCAGTGTTTAGGACTTAACCATCAAGCAATTAATCTCTTTCCTTATAAGTTCATTTTCCCATCAAACGTTTTACGAATATTTTCTCAAAACAAAATAGCAAATAACAATTTTGAACGTACTACATTATTCCTAGGATTCAAAAAAGTTGAGACTGTAGTATTATGGGTAAATACTTTTAAATCTTGAGGAATTTGATGATTATAACAGCGATTACGAACCAAATTTCCATTGACCATTCGCATCCTCATTCTACACGTGGACAGATTTCATAGTGCAGTTTGCAGGCATGTTTTGGATGCCAAGAAATTATAGATATGTGTGTATATATATATATATATATATATATATATATATATATATATATATATATATATATATATATNGATATTTTGGAAAATTTATTGCAAAAAATTCAAATTCTAATAGCAATAAAAATGCTTTACAATGTATAGAGTTTTCCTTCGAACATTATCTTGGTGGAAAGATCACGGTGCGATTGTTGCCCTGCAATGAAATTTTTTGTTTGAACATGTCCTTTTACGACGATGTTGGCTGTATTTACTTCAATGTGAATAGTCAGAATATATAATATTATGTCAGTGATTTATGCGGCTGCTCTGCATATTTTTGAGATATATGAATATATTTGCGTATCGCTACAAAACATATTTTTAAATCGCAACTACGTTTTTAAAAGTAGATTAATGTGATTTACCAATTTCAGGTTTTAGAACATTACAAGTCTAACAAATATTTGTGACAGATAAGCAGTCGTGATTAGTCGAAGAAAACCTTGGACAAGCAAGGTCTATAACAACACTACTCGTACTTATTGCTTTTTACATGAATGTAATTAATCTCTTTCTTTATTTGTCTATAATATATTAATCAGTTTTCTCGCAAAAAACTGTTGTATACAAAATGCATACTTCCGTCGAGATGCCATATGTAAAAAAGTTTAAAGATCAAATCCTTTGGAAAATGTATGTGGTACGCGAAGAAGTAACCATTGTTCTTGAGTAATTGCTGCTTTGAGATGCACTGGAAGGGAGAGTGTTTTTAGGCAAAGTGCTTCTCAGTTAAAATTGCGTGTACAACACCTCGTATTTAACAGAAATTAGTAATGTAGTCAATTCATTGGAATGACAAAAGATATTTTCAATTTGTGGTCGTAGTTTTTGGGTCCGTTCATGTTCTAAAGCATTTTTTTGTTAAAAAGACAACGTTAAAGTCAATGGAAGATCTTCTGGACCATTACCTACGAGTTATTATTCAAAAGTAGATGTAATTAGCTCCAAATGAGGTATATAAGTGTCTTTTATAAATAGAACTAAACTTAACTTTTTATATCAGCGGATGCTTGTCTCCAAATGCGAAAGTGAATAATATTCCAAAAAGGTATTAGCAGGAGCAATAGCAAAACCACCGAGGTCGTCGCTAACCACGAACGCCTCTGGGTGCCAAGCGCCTCACTCCACGGAACACGAGGCTGCGTGAGGCCTCAGGTCTGCGTGGAGCCGGCAGGTACAGTTAGAGCGAGCGGTAGGGCAGGTCGGGTGCGGGATCGACAACACTCTGGGGCAGTGGGACGTACTACACGTTGCCTCTGGGAGTTGTCAACTTGCCCTCTAGATTTCTCGATGATCTACACATTTTGTAGGACGAATCCTATTAATTAATTGGTTGTTCTTCTTTTACGTGCTGTGCTGCTTCTAGTTTAGACAAATACTTGTCACTTCAGAATAAAGGTTTCTGAGGATATTTGATGGGTTTTACACGCATGATTCGTTTCTTATTATCCTTCTTGAAATGATTCATACGCGAGGAATTGCATGGTATTCCAACTCTGAATTCCCATCTATACATTTTGTTACAAACCATCTTCTCATAGAATTTTCGTCGTCTGCCCTACCTCTCAGAGAAAAGTAAGTTACTTCGAAACAGTTTTGAACAACGTCAATCATAAGAATTTAGCAACGTTCCGTTTGCTAAACTTTTCTTTTGTCAGTTATTTCAGATATAATTCTGAGTACTTTCCGTGTTTCTTTCTCCACTTGGCATTGATTAAATGTAATAACGGAAGATTAAGTGTCCCTCACTCGAGTTACTGTAGACGAGTATAAAAGTGAAGGTTTTTTTAGATTTTCTTTCAGATATTGTTAGTTTAAAAGAAAACTGGATTAAAAGAAATTTTACAATACGTTTCTTAACGTAGACAAATAAATTACAGCCTATGATTGTGAATGACTATTCAACTAAATACATAACTTTCAATCTCTCCTGAGAAACAGCTGATCTGAACTCTCTTACTTCTACTTCAGAAGATAGTTGGCAGTGAAGCACTTCGTCATGAACTCAGAGTTAAAGTGTGGGGGAATCGAAAGTTTTTAGATTATTTTTGTAGCGAATTAATTAATAGCATTTATGTATCCTGTACGTTACATACTATTTTTTATGAAAACAAACACTGAAAATTTGTAACGCTAAATTTATATTAAAAGGATTGGGTTATTTCACTGGTGTACTCACATAATTATAAAATACTCTTCGGCGTTATAGGAATTTATTCAAATCCTTATCATTAAATAATTCCGTCAATTATATCCCACTTAAAGGGATTAGATAAACACTTGACTTGACACTCCTCTTAAACATAGAAGATTCAATTGCGATAACAATGCGCAGCATAATCTTACAAAGGTATAAATCAGAGCAATATGTCCGGATTACAGCTAGTGCCTCGTATGTCCCGTGCGCAACGAAGCGAGAAGCCGATCTGTGGAGTCTCCGGGCCAACACTAGCGTTTGAATGAAATTGAGAGTGGATTTAAGAGTCACTCCACGCGGTTCCACGCTACTCGCGCGAGTAATTTAGATTTGGACAAATTAAGTGGCGTCTGTCATTAGCGCCGACTCAGAAGCAAATAAAATAAAAGTGGAATTATTAAATTAAAGGTTTCTTAAACGCATGGAATTCCTTATCCGTATACTTGTTGGTATTTCTGAAGGTGTGGAATTAGAAGTATTCGCTATTCATGTTGGATCGAAATATAATATTACTAATTAATGAAGAAACTGTTATTCCCATTAGGTGAGTCGTTGATCTATCTTTCATCAATTGGAATACTTTTTGACCCGTCAATAGAATATTAAAATGGGGAAGATTCTTTAATTTCTTTCATTTATGCATCATTTACATAATTTAGATGCTCATGTATGAGGTCATTCCACTTGTGGACGAGTTCCAGTGAAGTTATGCAGTTCTCTGAACTAAAACCGCGGAGCGTGGAATAATGAATGGACCATTAAATAACGTTGTCAAATTATGTTCTCCATTACGATGTAACATTAAATCGAAAGAGCAGAGAATTGGCGATTATCCGACGATTATATCGAATTATGTTCAGAATATTGACGCAAGGAATAAGGAAAATAATTATTTCTGATTTCGTCATATACGGCGAGATGTTATCATACAAGTCTAATAAGAGTATTAACGATTTAAAATTATTTTGTGAAAAATTGCTCACTGCAAAAAATATGACTTGCTCGTAATTCAAAGACATGTTAGTCGTACGATAAGCCAGAGAAGGGTAAAACTGATTGGGGAAAGGGAATCGAGAATCCTAGGTATGGATTAGTGTTACACATTAAATTAGTAAGTAATTGAGTTCGAATATATTTGTGTAGCACAATCACAAATGCTCGTATAGCGGCGCTGCCGCGGATGATCCTTACGTGAGCGTGCAGCATGTCTGAAGGTTCTCTGGTGGCAGCGCGCGACGCTTTCGCTGTCGACTGAGTGCTGTACCGTGTGGACTGCGCGGTAACGAACCACAAACTCTTGACACCACACCGCCGTCGGAGGACGAGCCCCTCCCCGTTTTACTCACAAGAACACTGCCCCCCGCTCCTCCTCCTACCGCCCACCAGCCGCGGTCCGTCCGTCTGTCTGAGGGGCGATCGCTTATTCGCCTGCGCTCTTTCCGAGGGCGGAGGAGGATAACCCCAACACACGGGAATGGTGGGAGTGAGAATTTGCGGACAGCGGCAGATACTTCTTTCAATACTTGTACATTTCGGAATAGGGATCCGAAACTTAAAATACATTCCTCGGGAGGTGCAAGAATATATTATTTCGTTCCTCTTCTTAAATATCATATCTTTGTCACAAATTTACCGCACTCCCCTTTATTTGTGTATCAAGCTTTTCGTCGACCCTGCTAGTACCACTTCTTCACTCCTCATATCTAAAACTATAAATCTATATTCACAATTAAACCATGTTACTACATCCAAATGGTTCCACGAGTTTGTATCTTTAAGTGTTGAACGAGAAGACTTCTCTCCTCGTTGATTTCGTACGTCTGAAGGTGCGAATCCGGCACGAGGGCGCTCTCCCAACGCATGCGCAAACGCAAGGTCGCGTCACAGTGAAGAGCAGCGGGAGACCGGTTCCGTCTTCCCTCGGTGGGATGATTCAAACAAAGCAACGTTTCTTGAATCTACGAGATCTATTTCATCATATGGACTGGCGTTGGAATAGTGAGGAATAAGGAGGTGATTACCAATGACTAAAATGTTCGACTGCCAACCACTCTCCATTATGCTTCAATAAAAGAAATTGACTTCATACTGTTTATCATTTTGACAAAATCGTAAGTGTTAAGTCTTCAAGTGTTCTTAACTTCGAGATTATTAAAAAATAATTACGTGAGACATAAATTATACAAACGAATAAATAAGGGCTCAAATGACCTTGACGTTGGCGAGCCCTAAAGCCCCAAGGAAAAAACAAGACAAATAAATGATGGATGTATGGACTGTGAACTTACTATCATCTGAAATTAAGTATTGCCTGTACTTCTACATAAGACTTTGTGTTTGGGAAGACACCTATGTTACAAACGAATGGGAAGTACGTTGGTTTCGATAAGTTAGCGGTTTGGACTACGTCTCTACGGAAACTTTACTAAGTGTCATTTGTGACAATGACTTGTACATCACCTCTTCGGGGAACACATTAACTATTTTAATCTTTACTGAGTGTTTTTGACTAAGTATCATTTGTGACAATGACTTGTACATCACATCTTCGGGGAACACATTAACTATTTTAAGAAACATGAATGAAGAGTAGTAGAATACTTTTCAAATCAAATGTATTATTTAACTCTAGTATAAGAATCTTTGTAAAATTAGATTGATTTTCTTTGATTTGTTGGGTTGTTTTAATGTTATGAGATATTAGTGTCTTTAAATGTTTATTAACCACGATTCCATTTATTGAATGTATATGAAAAATACTGATAAATTAAAACGGAGTAGATTGAAGAAGTGTTTTCTGCCTTTCACGACTTTTGTCATTCAGGACTACATAGAGGACATATATTTCTATTCAGAAGAGCAATTTAGTAATTTGGGAACTAAAAAGAAGTTCCATTTTTCTTACCTCTCAACCTTAATTCACGTGCATTCTTCTATGTATCCTCTATTGAAGAAGTAACAACGTACATTCAAAGAGTTTCGTCTGAACAAGTGGCAAAAAGGCCCATTACATAATTTGCTCTGATGCGAATCGTGCACACGTAGCTCTGAGTCCAACGCGACCGGCGGGCAGGCGACGAGGTCTCACGAGAACCGCTATTGTTACAATGCGGATTTGCATATAAAGCCTTGCAACTCTCAGTGCGGTCTGTGCTCCCAAGCATAATGCCATCTCCTTACCGGCGATTTTCTGAATATGGAGCAGTGCAGTTTCTATCGAAAAAATGTGCGAAATCAAATCTAGGAATGCGACTTCTTTTGATCAAAAAGTATATCTCATTTTTGATTTCTTATTTACATCAGAATACATAGGTTACTTAGAAATTCATGCAAATGTCAAAATATCACATCGAAAAGTTGCGAATCTTCAATGGATGTTATCAGACAAATAAACAATTTATTTAATATATGTTATTGTGACAACTGTGGTAACTATAATTCGTAGGAAGTGAGATAGTCTGCATCATCAAATTTTGAAACTGTATTTTTCCTCATTAAAAGTTAATGTTCCAAAAAATGTTTTCTTTTGCCCGTTTGGTGAATTTTTCGTCTTTTAATCCATTCATTCATTCACGGCTTTTTTATCATTTAAATGATTCTATAGTTTTGTCACTCGTAGGTTTCTCATATATTGCTACCTTATAACATCATTAGTTTCACTACGGTAGATAATAAAAGGTTTATTATTCTCAAATTTGGGATTGGCAAAATAATTTTTCTCGGATATTCGTGCCGTCGATAAATATAGCAAATTCCAAACAATTCAGTCAGCTATCTGTGCAGAGAGTAATTAGATACGTTTTCTTCCTTATATGCACACCAAAAATGTAAGAATTGATCTTTTAATTAGTGAAGTATGGAGAACGATTAGCGACTCAAGTGTTCATCATAAGCATTTGTCACACACTCTCTCATACGTGACATGCAGGTTCTGTGTGCATCTGCCAGTTGAGTATCTTCAATTGCGTCAAACCATGTAGGGCAGACGGCCACATCCAATATTTCTCTTTACGTTCACAAATCAGAGGAGGTATATTCATGGACATTATCCCCAACATCAAATACGGATTAAAACAATCCCCTTGAACCATTTGTATTCGTACTTCGACTTTGAACTCTACACAACTCTCAGATCTGAAGGTCTGAAACTCGTGAGCTTCTATTTTAGCGAAAAAAAATCTTCACGTGGAGTAACTAAAAGAAAATAAAAATTGGGAACTTTTCGACACCTTTTCTTCAAAGAATGAACGTGAGAATCATTGTTTGATGGCTATCAGAAGGGAATTTCGTTCGTTTGGGAATGCCCCATCCGATTCGTGGAGAGATTCGCTCGTAACGTTATCGTGAGTCTGTCCTTGACTTCTGATTTGCATCAGACCCAGAGGATTACATTTCCACAGAAATAGATGTTATGGTGAATTACAATGTTGTTGAGATATTTCCTTTTAAATTTCCTTTAATGAATCGTTAATTTTGAGAAATTCTCTACATAAATGTCTAGAAATAAATGTCTAAAGTCATCAATCATGTAGGGATTATAGTAGTGAGCACGTTTAAAATAAACTAGAATGACATGAATTGGTTATACCTCAATATTGTTATATATTCTGTACATTTTGTTGCATTCCTTTCTTTTCATTAACTCTCTTTGTTGAACATCATAACATACTTAGGAAAATTGAAATTTATTGACAATATTCATTTTTTAATCTTCACTACTGCAGAAAAGAGTATTACATTACTTAAAACTCGAGTATTTGCTAATTAAAATTTTAATAAATTTTCAAGTTTCGGATTCTTAGTGAAATGGGAATTTCAATACTGTATTATAATATTGTTCCCTAGAGGAGTAATGAGACGAATTTGGAAATAACTTCTATGTGTGAAATTTTCCCTAGTCGCCAATACGAATACGTAGAATAGCCTTGTGTGAAATCTCCAAACATTTAATATAATATTTCTTCACTATAAAAGCAAGAAAATATTTGATTATTATTAATAGTGTACCTACAATAATAAACCTGGTGCTGATCATTGAAGAAAAAACAGTTACTTTCAAATAAGTAAATATATCGAAGTTCAATTAAAATCTGAGTTTTGTCTGAATATTTTAATTTCATCTCCTTTCGGGTTATATTGAAAAGCCGACACCGCAATATCGAAACAATTCAATGCCAAGCTGTGACCTTGAATGTGTTTCGATGGAATTTTTATCACAATTTTTAATTTTAAATCTAGAAGTGCATCACAATCCACATTTTAAAATTTTATTGAGACCTTCACCTGCGCGATATGGAAGCAACGTGGAATAGTCCTTTGTTGATGTTTCGCCACGAGATGCACGATGCAGATACAGCTGAAGAGGGATCCTCGTACTCACGCCAGATGCTGATCGTTCTCAGCGAATGCAAAAAACAAAAATTGAATTTGGACCTTTTGAGTAAATTCCCATCGCTGTGTAAGAGGCGGATTAAAGGTATGATTACTAATGATGCACCCACAATAACCACATTTTGAATGAAATATTTCGTAACACTTTAAGTAAGCCGTTGAAATATATCAGTAGAGTAAGCAAGTGACAGTGATTACACCGAGTCTTAGTTTGACATTTTTACAATAGTTATCAATATTACCAATACCAATATAATCAGTAGTTAACTATAAATAATGCATACAATGCGTTCTATATGGATTTAGTGTGTTTTCTCCATCTTCTCAAGACTTTTGAGATTACTGCTCAATGAGATTTTCCTCTAGACTTGTTTTAATTCATTTTATCCTGCATGTGTTACGCAAATCTTCATCAGTCTACTTGTATATCTCGTAAAAAAAAGTAAATTTACCTACAAAATTTACAATTACGTTTTTCCTTAGAATCACAAATTGGATTATTTCTTACTGTTGGTATACAAAATTTACAGTACGTATTCGAAGGTAAAATCCGTGAGTATTGAGAGATCCCATGTTGTACTTTGTAGACAGCGACGGTTCCTTGTAAGGCGCTTGTGTCAATGGGCGTGTCGCTCTGATATATGTGCGTCGTTTACGACCTGTTGCTTCCTCCCTGCGATTGCTCCTCTCACACCTTTGCTACGTGAGCGCGCTCTCTCTCCCTCCCTCCTCCCTCCTCCCTCCTCCCTCCTCCCTCCTCTCTATCAGAGTATAAATGCTTTGCCAAGGAAGATTGGTAGTACGAAGATATGACAACTAACACTGTTATTGTAAGCGTTCCTCACATCGGTTCATTGGAAATTATTTTTCTTTCATATTTACATGCTATACAGCACAATTGAGTTCAGACTCTTTTTATTCTTGAGTGTCCTTAATTTATGAGTGCATACTTTTTTTTGTTAATTCTATTTATTCATATATATTTTATCGTGCGGTCGGATCCTTATTGTTGTTTGTTATCCCTGTCGTTGAACCTATTAATTAATCCCTCCAACTACTTCAAACGATACGAAACAATACTTAAAGGTTTTAAATGAAAGGTTACCACTAACTAGAACGTTCACAAAATACCACGTTTTGACCAAAGCGCTTCGGCAGAATTATTTCATTTATGATAACAAAATGTTTTAGATTAATTTTCTGCTCTTTCCTCTGTTTTTTATTCTTATGACGAGATATATCGAAAATTACGTCGAGTTTTATTTTGAATGTCTTGAAGTATTAAAAAAATTAACAATGAAAAATAAATAATAATAGTATATATTTACGAGAATATGTAATAAAATACTGACTAACAAATACTAAACAGCGAATTCACATTACTGTATAACTTAATCGTCAGAAACTCAGTTTCGAATATAGATATCATGGATGATATTTGATATAAGCTGAATAAGAGTGGCATTTCTGATAGAATTTAAAAGATGCATTGCATAGTAAACTTGTAGAAATTGTCGCTAATTGAGATTTAATATTACATAACGGGTCCTAATAAGGAAACGAGACTGTGAAAGACGAGGGAGAGAGAGAAATTGAAAGCAATATATCAGCTGCTCTGAGAGGAAGTGCAACGCTCCAGATGTTTCATTGGTAAACCTATAATTCAAGTGTGACAAATCGTTTTAGGAGAATACGCGCACCCGAGGACCGGTTCCAAACCTTTCCCTGGAGTTGTATAGTTCATAGTTTTTCTCTTACATTCCCTTTAAGTCTCTCTCCAATTCAACGCATTCGTGGGTTTTTAGCGAAAAATTACTTTGGGGTTGTCCGGGCAGCGTACAGTGAAGTCTCGGTATTTTGAAACTTTGGGGACTCCCGAAAAAAAATGAAATTAAAGAATTTCCGGGTGAAAAGTTATCGATAGAAAGTAATGGGACCAAATAAAATAAGCTAAGTATCGAGAATTTCAAAGTAAACAATTCCTTATTTCCATGTATTTTCTAGATTATATTCTGTGTGAGAATGTGTGTGTCACATCGGGAGGGACTATATTATGTTACATCGGGAGAAATATTCGAGCTAAACACGTTTTGGTATGCAATGTCAAGGACCCAAATGTTTCCTGACGAGATCTAATCTACCCACGGGGAAAAGAGGTAGATAAATAAATAAATAGATAGGTAAACAAATAATTTTATTGTCAAAAAACAGCTGTCATAGTGAGTATGACCGCGTGGAGAACAGTGAACTAATTTACCTCCCACAAGTATGCAAGAGATCATGTCATCAGTTCCGATGAAGGACCCTAACGCAGAGGTGGATTTAACATTTCAACACTTCCCTTATTTAAAAATAAAAAGTTAGCTATGTGTTACGTCAACAGAATACCAACAAATTTGTATTTAATAAAACACGAAAAATATAAATACTTGTATTCGACCAGATTGAGCAGACTACAGTTTTTATTAAAACATGCCACAAGTAAATATGAATATTTAAAAAGACAACAAACGCATTAAAATATTAAAACAACGTTTCGGTACTAATATTGTAAAATCTTCGGGTAAAACATATCTGAGCTGGTGCTTTAGTTAAACTGATATTTATTCGAAACAAGTATTTATTACTAACTTGCAGACGAGATGAACAACTTACACAAAAAAATATAGTACACAAGTACGTACTATTTTAACCTATAGATTATTCATAATATTTTGTTTATAAATCGTAACTTTTAAAATAACTCTAAATTCGAGATAAATTATTACAATAGACTGCAGCACCTGAGCTAAAACCTGAAGTTATATCAAATCCGTGCCAGAATGGGGATACGGAATTACTGTACACATCCGTGCGAATGTTGAGGACAGATAAAACTATATGAATAATAAGAAAACAATACTAGTTTTGAAATAGTTTGCAAAACTTGCAGGAAAATTGTTTTGAAATTTATCATTTATTTTGAATGTACAAATGAGCATGGTGTGACAAAAGACAGGATCAATTGACGTGTTTAATATTAAAAAAAAAAAATTGGTGGGAGACAAGTGAATGTGTTTTAATTTGTCCCTAAGGTCATTATCACTGAAGAATATTTAACTCAGTGTGACGTTTCAATAGACAAAGCAGTATACGGTGTAAAGTCTTCTCATAAAATTTGATTTTTGTATCTCATTTCTTATTTGTAATTAATATGTTTACTTTTGAAAACATAAATCCATTTCTTCAGCTACTTTGAAAGTCACTATATGAAAAATATATCCATTCGTTGTAGGTTTAGAATATTTGGAACACATTTCTTCCGTCTAGAATGCACCTCTCATATCCAAAAATCTTACATTTAACTTTGAATCTTCGTTCATTGTTTCGAAGACAAGGTTTGCGTAATTGTTCTTTCGTGTACAGCACTGAAAATCGAGGACATCTCCTCTTACTCGCCATATGCGATTTACGCAGGGCGAGTTCCTGGATGTTGGCAATGCAGTTCCAAAAGGGTAATGAATATACTGTAGTGTCTAGAAAATAACGATTATTTATGATGAGGTGTGATTTTATCACTTCAGCGGTGCCTGATGAGGATACAGTCGTAAACAACAGCTCTTTATGGTGCCTATGAAACCGTAACTATTTTAGGGCACATAATACACTTCGTTCGTGTTTATTATGCACTCGTTTGAGCCTTATGGAAAGTGAAATTGCTCATATTTCTTCAAAGGACACGTCAAACAATAAATGGTGAATGAAATAATACTTATTGTTATTCACTGATCATGCTCTAAATAAGGGGAGACTGGTGATACTGAAAATGTCTTTCAAAGAAAAGTGACAGTAATGTTCCTTGCATCTTTTTGAACACTCTTTTTCGAAACACGCTGCACCATTTCTGTCATATATAAAATACGAAGACTTTTGTGCGTTTGGGTTATCATTATTTTTTCATTGGAATTACCACGAGAAGAATTTTCGTCTTATTAATGGTAACACATTAACAGAGAAAACAAGCCATAAAAGTTGTATGTGAGTAAAGCCATTTACATATTTATTATAAACAATATAGTCCGTAACAACCATCTTTGTAGTTACCTTCACAAACTAGTATGCACTTAATCGAATAACACATAAGTTACTTATACATTCTAATGAAATATCCTTTCAATTTTTAAAAACGAAGTGGTAGCGGTGGCTGACAGCAAAGTTGTTTTTGCAAAATATACAATAAGACAAAAATGTTTGAGAGTTTGACGTTTATTATTTGCAATTTTAATCGTTGAAATTTAGCCTTTAGATGAGAGAAAGTTAACTTAAAATCGATAAAGTTAAGTATCTCATTTCTCACAAAATATTTAAGACTTGGATAATTTAAATTAGGGCTAATCGGAACACACATTCATATCTTCCCATGCGCACCCTTTTTGGCATAATTCCAAAACTTTTATTTTCGGACTCAAGCAAAAAAATTCAACATATTAACATTGGGTTTTTAGTGTTACAATATTGTATTCGAAAAGATAAAAATAACTTTCGAGTTTTATTTTTCAATCTATGATTTATATCTTAATATTTTTTCCAGTGTTTTTAAACGCATGAAAGGAGACAAACGTTACATTTACCACATCATGAAGGAGACATTCCAGTTTTTTAAATTAGTTTATGGCAGGAGGGAGTTCTTTGCTCTATACTTTATGAAGAAGGGAATTGGTTTATCGATTATTGTCATCACTAAATTCAAGCATATCCTGGAATATCGAAGGAGAACTTTAGGTCCCAGTTGCGTGACCCCGTCGCTCATGCTTGGTGGTCGCGCTCTTGACGACCGCCGCGTGTGTTCCAATCGTTGCCAGATGCCACGCCGCCGGCGGATACTCGCGAATCGGGAGACAAAAGGCAAAAAGGGTGCGCAGAGTGCATGCACTGATTAGCCCTCGCATGTGGCTTTGAAGTCACCGCATACGATCAGAGGTGGAGCTCTCCAACATTGAGGAATTGGGCTCGGTAAAGAGACTTTATGAGCGGAATTTTATTTACAAGTCTGTACACAACATTCGTCATTCATAACTGTAAATATTTAAGTTAAGAGATTAACGAAAATAATGCAAAGCATTAGTGACATACTTATATAATTTTTTTAAGCAAACCTAATAAATGAAGAATTACAAAGAATAATATTTTGAGAAAATAATTATTATTATTAGCAAGTATTTCATTGGTCTGCAAAACTCGGTCCGTAACTCGGAAAAATCTCTATTTGAATGAAAATGAGCGAGATCTCTAGAAAAAAGGCAACTTTCGAAGTACCTAACCTATTGTATTGAGTGAAAGGATACATTTACATGCACATAATATATTATGTAATAATACAATGTAAAGACAACTTACTTACTTCGAAAGCATTACTTTTTGAAGGAAGGTTTTATTCAAGCAGATGAAGTTGACCTTCAAAATTAATACACTCAAAATTACTAAAAGAATGTATATTAACGTATGTATCCATCTACTGTAATACCATTTCTTATGTGGAGAATTCATGCCTAAGTAAACGATGGAAAGTGTTTGACAACCCTTTCAAACCTGATTTATGGAAATACAGGCGAAAATTACCAAGTGAACCTTGAAATTTTCTGAGGAAACCGTTAAATATGTAAATACCCGTTAATGGATCTGGGGGATCATATAAGTTTCTCATTCACCCGACAGCCATTCCTCAAAATCTGCTGAATGGCACTATTTGCAATTTAGAATTTTGTGTGATATAAATCTTGACACGTTTTTCATTAAGTATACTTAAGTTCAAATTCTCTCTCCCGTGATATTTTCTTTTGTTAATAACATACATTGTTGTAAAGGTCAAAACATTCCTTCTCTTTATTTTATTTAGTATTTAATGAAGTTACATTATTCTCCTTTTCATTCATTTGCGCATTCAATTAAAATATTTAAATAAAGGCTCAGATCCTTTTTGAATATTTCTCAAAATAGATATTCTGTACATTATTCTTTAGATCTACCTATTACGGCATCGTAAGAGCGTCAATGTATTCCATTTGCAATAACGGTCAGGCAAAGAAATTTCAAATTCAGTACAAGAAAGTTATCGATATCTGACCAGTTTCAATAATGTCCATTATTGCAATACATAGCAATATAGTGAAAAAATAACTTATTGCATCGCATTTGTATTGTACCTGAATTTATAACTGAATTTTTATAACATTAGAATATTTTTATCTCCCTTCTCAAAATTGTAATGACCTATATCGTCGTATTGAGATTTTGAGAAAGATTTAGGAACCATTACCCTTAAAAAGTTTACATTGTTTTACATCTAGTAAACTTCAAAATTCAAATGGAAACAGAAACAACTAGGAGCTCTGAAACCATAAAACAATATATTTCATGTTGAAAATTAAAGGATAATTATATTTTTAAAGTTTCTAATTGATATTTCTGCTGATTTCTCAACACACTTTAGTTTTGTTTTGTGACTAAATACACCCACTTCATTTTCTACTTCGAGCAGAGATAATGTTTGAAACTATAACTTTATTAGAATACATTCTACAGGAGATTTGATAGCATCGCTGTGCCCGGAAGAAAATATAAAGTTGGTTCAATATGAACCTCAATTATGGAATACCAGAAAACCATAGGAACGAACACTGTTTATTTCCCGCTGATGTAAAGTACAAAATATTTAATTTTTTTCGATTGAGCTTAAATTAAAAATGATTTCAAATCATCAGTCTATTGAATATTAAACTTGTTAAATCAAGCTAGTAATATCTCAAAAATTTTGATGAACTCATAAGAACGCTCCACGTTTGAGTTGAAATTTTAAAATTTTATATGTTTGAAGTATTTATTTTGAGCTTTCTATAGCTAGAGATTGGTAGGCATGACTTTTAGTAGTTTTACAGTGATGTGTTCCTTAAACTTCACTTCAAAACCTACTTCATACCGTAATTTTAGTCCGAGCGAGCTAGTAGACTTGAATGTATTAATGTATTGGGAATTGTCTGCAATTAGCATTACTGAGTGTTATTTTGCACAATAAGGGTCATTCCAAAAGGTGAAGAAAAAATTATTTAAAATATTTATTATTTCACTCTTTTTATATTTTTCCTGTTTGTTTCATTACAAAATCTATATTCTAGCAATATATGTTTAGGACGCCTGGAAGAGTAATTAAATTCCACTCCCTCCCCCCAAAATGAGAAAACATTCAAAATTTTGTTGGTAAGGAAACCCTTTTTGAAAAGTCCAAAAATGTATTTATTCTGAATTTTAGATTAAAAAACAATGAAATATGCAAGAAACCCGTACTAGGAATTCAGGAAGTCATCTGAAGATTGCGTCTATTAGTTATTTTACATTGGGCCTTATTGTAGTATGATAATATTAACAATTTATAATGACGTTATTATCATTAACTCTAATAGGCAATATACATTGTCAGTAAAATTAAGTTTAAATATATTCATTATACACAATCCTTGCATTAAACACCTGTACAGATTTGAATCAGCTAAATTAAGTTACATTTCCGGGATAAGAGAACGTTGTCTGAATGAATTCTCAGACTCACTATGTTGAATGGAGTGAAATGCTTGGTCATTTATCGCTGTATTGAAAATACAATAACTCATATTATTGTAACATAGGGTATTGATGATGCTCATTAGTGATTTTACAGCAGGAAAAAATATAAGATATCCAAAGTAATATTTCTTCATTTATATTCACAAAAATTTATTGTTCCATTGAGGATTGCTTATTAATTAAAAATTTTATCAACGCCAAAGTTTCGACAATTTATTTTGTCTTCATCAAAGCTTCCTTCATCAGGGTTATAAAATGTAAGACCTCTACAGATATATTTGTTCATCATTCGTTCATTTGTAGTATATATTATATAGTAATTCAACATATATCTTAATTTATGGAAAGTCATATTCTACATGGCGATTAAAACTATATATCAAAAATGGAGAAGTTATACAAAGTAACATTTTCAACGGTTTAAATTTCGTTCATTTTATTCCTAGATACGATAAGCAAATAAGAGAACGACTCCGTCTACAAGACGACGTGCACTGGAAAAAGTACTGAGAGTGCTTAGGGAGGTTCATAATAAAGGATATGTGTAAGCTAATTTTTCAATCTCTTTACCTCAAGTCTTCGTAGGGCGTGAGAGAATTGCTTCGCATATAGCGCAGCTGCTGGCCACGTGTCACGCGTCTTAACGACGCTGTAAAAGCAGCTTGCTTCTCTCTAAAACTCAGTCAGGTCAAACACGACTTGAGCAGTTCCAAACACATTACACATCTGAAATGTATTAAAGCCACCGAGAACTACCAAAATATCTGGGCACTATTTCTTCTTATTTTGGAGGATATAGGGCTAATTTTCGGGCTAAGTCTTATTTTTAGGAAAGCTCCTTTAAATTTCAGAGTTCACGTTGAGTCATAGTACCCTCGTCGTTTCTGTGGACTGAGTATGAAAGTGTATAGGTAAATCAATAAGAGAGAATGAAACAGTTGTTACTGTCGATGGACGAACAAGAAATTGAGGGGTGCAAATAATTTTTCTAAAAAAAACTACGGAAATATAGACAATTTATTGTCATTTTACATTTAATTATCGTGAAAAATACCTAGAATTTATGATTAGAATTTCCCTTTACAGGATATCATTACTTTAGAGATATTTCTAATTTTATGATCCGTAGTATCACTAAGATGTCTTGTGGTTTGACATGTACTTTCCTTGCTTTCTACATTTCATTAGCAATTTCGAGGTGGACAAGACGCAGTAGGGCACGGTCAATGACGTCATCACACCACTTCACCCAAACATGACTGGAAAAGATGCTATTGATTTGAGACTACGACTAACTAAATCAGAATTTTTTCGCCTGTATACAAATGGCAGAGTTCAAATTCCCATCCGTTTTTCTTCTTTGAATTGCCCGTTTCCGTATAGAAGGCAACAGTATTATGGAATATCATTGCAAGTGTCCTTTTTCGGTCAAGTGTCATCCACATCCATTGAAATTAGAGACTGCGACATGCTGTCAGAGATTGACGTCTTTGTAGAGCCAACTGTCTCTCATCTGTTTCAAACATGAGGCAGAAACACCCAAGGATTCATAGGCGTCATCCAATCGTCGGAGTGAACGAACAGTTTAGTTTCATATTAAGGGTAAGACAGTTGAAAAAGAAATGACAATGAATTTGGTATATTGACAAATATGACTAATATTTTCATTGCAATAAGTCGCCGTTTTTCGAAGAATTACAGAAAATTATTTGCAGAATGCTTTGATGCATATTGGGTTTGGAAACTTGTAATATTACTTCACGTTGTAATAAATAAAAGTTAATAAAAGAACAAAATGAAATGAAAATTCAAAATTCCAATTAATATATTCGGGGTATGAAAGAAAATTCAATCCTCTAATGAAGCCATAGTAATTTTGATTTCAAAAACTTCAGTGGAATTTGTTTTGAAAGAATACTAGGCGTCATGTTTGCGAGTTCCGTTTCATGGAAATTAAGCGCGTGGGTGTGAGAGGTGTGCGTAGCTTTGGGGCAGCGGCGTGTGCAACGAGCGGCGGCAACTTTGAGACAAGGCGCGTGAGGAATGAAGTGCGGAGGATAATCTCTTGCGAGTGATGAGCGAAGAAGCTTTCTTACGGGTGGCTCCATCCATCAACGAGGACTCTTGACTCATACGCGCGAGGCAGAACGAAACCATGTATCACGAGCATTGTTTTATAGCAATGACATACAATTCAATTTGTGCACAGCGCTACGTAATTTTTTGTGTACCATTTACAAGACAGTTTATTCTATTTTTGTAACGTATGATGAAGCCAATTTTTGTTCCTATACGTATTAAATTGTCTTTGTAACCTTTATTATTGTTTTCGGACCTTTCGTTTACAAAGAAAGCTTTGTGTAAAGTGATGCTTTACAAATATTATATTTAAGGAAGAGAAGGTATATACTGCCCCAAAAGTTTATTTACTATCTCAAAGAAATCCCACCCCTTCAAAAGTTATGCTTGTTTCCTACAGTTAATTCGTCACGAATGCTATTGCATATTGCCGCAGCCATGCAAATAATAAGCCGTGTTCTCCCATGATATTTTGCAACTTTACGGTAACTTGTAAACGGTGTATAAATTGTAATAAATTTGAATGAAATTGTTGCCACGAAGTACTTTGTAAGGACGGTGCCCTGAATACTAAAAACGGATGCTTGTAATTTATATTTTGTATCGTATTAAAAAACGAACATAATAAAATATATGTAACCAAAGATAAGTAAAATAATTACTGTATAGCAAAATGTTTTACGGTTCATTCATGTTAGCAACCCTATCTCCAATTCTGAGGCCGATATATGATTTGTAATAAAATATATACCTTTCCATAATTTAACGACGCCATTTAAGTTGATTTTAAAAAAATTGATTAAACTTGATCTTCGTAAAAGAAAAATATAACTGTGGTTCTCACAACACAAATTAATGAGATATTCTTTTTAATTCATGAAGGGCTTGTGACGCAATTAGTATTACTTTAATTGAAAGAAAACTAAAACTATATAATTTTCTTTTCTTATTTCTTCACTCTCTTCGAATCAAAGTCAGTTAGGTTGTATTGTTTATTGTTGTTTTTTAATTTATGCTAGCTTTTCTCATTTAAATTATAATATGAAATGAAACTAATTAAGAAATTACATTTAGAATATTTCTTGTTATTAGATCATAATTATGGTTGTTTTGACAGCTAGTAGCTTCTCTTCTGTACATAAGAATGATAATACGGCAAATTGTTGTTGAAGCAACATATTGATTCGTACTTAGATATTCTCATTTTTATGTATATTTATACAGAATTCTTTTGATATAATTTTTATATTCAAAATTTTTTTATATTCAACACTTCTACAATGGTGATCATTTTTCGAATAATATGAAAGGTTCATATTCGGGTTTAACATTATACGTATTTTGAAATTTGTAACGCATTCAAATTTTTGAAATGTTTGACTCCTTTGGACATTTTTAAAACGGTGAGTCGTATAATTAGTGTGAAATAGTGCATAGTAATTGGGACGATTTTATTACTTTGAAAACTTAATCAAAAGAAAATATATCTTCTCGAAAGTGAAATACTTCTAACAAAACGTGTTAACGTTTTTGTGTTATCTAACCTATGTCCATTATACAAATTATTATTTTTACACCTTTATAAGTACTGAAGAATGCAACCCGCGGAACGTGTCTGTCTAGCAGGTGGAGTATCATCAGGCACAAATACTTACACTAGAGTTATTAAAGTGATCAAGCGATAAACATATCTGAATTACGAAGGAGTTTATTCTTTATTCTTGAATCGTTAATGTAATGAAACGAATAAAATACGGGTCAATATCATAAATAGTGGCTCTGTATATAATGTACGCTATAGTTGCACCAAGCAATCTTCACCTCATCAACCTTCACGAATTTCAGATCCGGTCGTAATACTACGGTAATTGACCTACGCCCAGTACCATAACTCCCCATCTCATATCCTTCCTATTTCGTACCATGTGCTTAAGCTGTATGTAGCAAACTGCAATCCCGTTCCTTCTGTACCAGCCGTAATGCTACGAAGTCGAGGTCCTGTTTAATAGAAGACCGGTTCAATTCCTATTAATATTTGAAAAACGAAATTTAAAAAATTCTCCGAAAGATGCAAAAGGTGAGGAACAATTATATTAAATCAGATTTCTACCAGGATATCCCCATATACACTTGAAAATTAACTCCAGAAAACAAGTCCACTGATACATCTTAAAACACATAACTGTTTCAACGAACAGTGTACACAAACAAACTCATTCTGCCTGGAGGGTGTGTATGAGCTAATAAGAAGATTATCCCCTCTAATCCGTTTACCTCGTATTTAATGTCATTTCCACCTGGCTTTTGAACTGGGTACTGGACGTCGCATCTTTGTAGCATTGCTTTCAACTGGGATTTTTAATTCTTATCCCAGAGAGGATTACTCTGGTGCAGCTACATCCTGAATTTATGCATCGAATTACTGGTTTAAAGATAATCGCTTGAAATATTCTTCTTTCAGAGAACAGAAAAAAGTCAATGGGATGACGTGACAATTTTTTAAATTTAAGTGAATGGGAAGTAAAATGGTTTGGGAGAAATATTGTTCAAAAAATTGCGTATGAGGAAAGATGTAGCATCAAAGCAAATATTAAGGAACCACTGGTTATAGTATTATTTAAAAATTTTGAAACAGACGATATACTTTCAGAAGAAACTTTCTCCAATGTATTATAGAAATATTAGGTACAGACAACATGAAAAAAATATATAATTCAATATAAACAGAGATTATTCAAGCTACCGGAATTGTATTCTTCAGGATGTCTCTATATGTGAAGGATCTAATTTTTACAAAAAATCCATTATGTTGAGTATCTTCAATCAATAATATTTTTCATTTGTAATTTTCTGTACAATTATGTAAAGTTGATTTAACGCAACTGAATACTGGAGCAAACTGGTACCACAGCATTCAGTATCTGAAATAAATCGTTTCTATGACTTGGCGAATGGATTGAATTATATTATACAATACATATGTAAAATGTTAATTATTTAGAAAGCTATGAAGCAGTAATGTGGATTGAGCAGAGAAACCACCATAGAAATGCCACTTACCGATTTAGCAGACGCCTACACCAATCCCGAATACAAAATCCATAGAGCTATGAGCAACACTAGGAGTATGACGTAAGTCATGACGAGATTTCCGGTTTCCGATGGAGGTGGCATGGTGATTGAATATTTGCGTCCGGGTGACGGAGAGCAGAGAGGATTGGCGGACTCTGAAGCTTCCGACGGTAAACTGACGACACGCCGTCGCTCGCGGCTTCGCTCCGCCCCCGCCTCATGCCCCAACGCCCACGCACCAGATGCAGCCACCCCCGCCATGCCAACGCCCGTCCCCTCCAACGACGTTTCCCACACGCCAACTGTCTCTTCATCTCCGCGGTCAGCAGTCTCGTAGCTAATAGCTTCGGACTCTGTTCCCCCCGCTGCAATTGCTGTATCTAAAACCAAAGATTCCTTATCTTCCACTTCCCAATCGTTCTTCGATAAATTCCCTTCCAATTCCTCAGCAGCTAAGGACGATTCGTCTGTCTCTATCGACGTCAGAGATAGCTCGTCAGCATATGTTGGGTTCATTTCCAATGTATTTCCAACTGCCTTCGATCCGCTATAGTCCTTGATTTTTGAAAGATTGTCGCGGGCCTCTTTTTCTCTCCTCAGAACTTTTGCGAGCTCCGCAATACTCTCTGCCAACTCCGTGTTGCTCACAAGCTCCTCCGATGGTACATCCTCACCAATTCGCTTCTCATCAAAGGAGTCATCCGATATTTGCATGGTATTGTCAGTCTGAAACTCTTCCATTGAATCTTCAAATGCCTTTCGTACATCCAACAACATTTTATCGACATTTGATAAATTATTTTCAGGTTCCTCTATATTTTCATCAAAAATGACACAATCGTTTTTATCGTCAGGAAAATTTCTGAACGGGTATTCGTCTTTTTGTATAGTTTGTAGATTGTCAGCCTCTTCTATCTTTGCAGCTATCACTGACATCTTGCGATTCATGTGTGCCATTTCCTCAGCCATCTTTGCCATGTATTCCACCTTTCCAGTGTCTTCTTCTAATTCTTCATCAGATGTTCGCCTTTGAAGTTTCTTCTTTGAATCTAATAATTCTACTTTCTCAGTGCCATTGTCCTCTTTTACCTTTGTCACAGCATCCGCCATTCTCACAACCGTTTCCGCCATCTCCGCTGCCATCTCTGCCATTTTATCGACTTTCTCTTTCGGTATAGTGTTCGTCGCGGATATTTCTGGAGTGATTGTTGAAATGTTATTTTGTTCATCTGGCGTTGCTTTTGTCTTATCCATACTCTGTCGTTCCATTTCTTTGAATTGAATTTCTATCTCTTCTTCTATATCACTTGTGGAATCTACATCGAAAATATCCATCTCTCCCGCTTCTCGCATTCCATCTGTTGCTGACATCTAGTATGCGACGCAGCCCTACGTAGCCCTACGCAGCCCTCACTCGCGCTCTCGGATCCTCCACTGTGTGGATTGCTTTCCCCTCCACCACCTCCACCAGCGCGTTGCACCTCGTGCGCACGCTCAACTCAACTTCCACGCCGCCTTTTCAGTGAAGATACGTGCGCACGTACTAAAATGAGAAGTGATGATGCTCTCCACAAAAATGTCAACCATGACCTTTGCCAATAATTTACGTAAGTGTTGTCTAGCCTTGGATGAATGAGGATAAAATCTGTTGTTTCAGATTTTAATGTGTAAATACGTTTCTACAACTAGAATTTAAAAAAAAATTGTTATTGTCTCACAAGCAGATTCTATCTGTTTGGTGATATTTCCAACTCAAAAACAGTTTTGCGTATTTGACATAGATAATAAAGAAATGTGTGAAGCATATACTTATGAAAGTTTTCATTTTATTGCATCTATTTTTTCTTTCAAGATATCGAATAAATGATGCAGTAATTTCGTTCAGAAACAGATTCTATAAGGCCGGATGCGTAAGCACTGCGGGTGCGCAGGGGGAGGAGGGTGATTTGGCCAAGTGCCCATCTTCTTCTGGACATCTCCTTCCCTTCCCTACGCACTGACACACGCCGCTTGGTACGCTGATATAAATACGTGTCGCAAGACATGACATCATCCGCTGTGAGGAAGCAGAGACATCTATTGGATTTTCACTCAACCTCTGAAAAGGTGTGATAAATATAGCGAATGGTTTTTGCCAGGAAAAACCGAATAAGTTATTGAGCAATTTCAGTTTGAAAATTGCAGATGAAGCGGGGAACAATGTAATTTATGTCTGATGCTTCCTCTCATTCATGCGTCAACATTCAGAAATAAAGATATTTAAGTTATTGAAATTCAGTTAATCATAACTTAAGTTTTTTTAGTTAATCCTACGAACATTCAATATCTACAAATATGTATAGATAACTTCGTAAAAAATATTTCATCATATTTATGTTTTTCAAAATATATCTAATAATTCATGATAGTGATTACATTTCAAATGTAAGAACAAATAACAATGTATTTTTTACATATTAACAAAATGTAAGTTATAAGAAAAATATTTGTTTCATTAGTATATAAAGGCAATAAAATATATTCCAGTACTATTAACGGAATGTTGTATTATAAAACAGGTAGTAATAAAAATTTATTGTGACTACTTTGTGGGACATATTTAGATGCAAAGATACTCAAAAATTAATTAGCTGATTTCACCTATAAGCTAAAAAACTCAAAGCATTTGGAGAAATTACAACATACTTTGCCAAATGTGCGCGCGAAAGCAGGACTGATTTAGAGACCAGCTGCTTGAGTTCTTGGCGACAGGTGCCGGGAGTGAGCTCATCAGTAGCTCCCAAACACATTTGTGATCGAAATGACAGAACAGTTATATTTTGCAATGATATTTCTTAACTGCATTTGAATGATGTGTCCGAGAATAAATGTCCTCGTTTTCTTTAAGTATTTGCCGATCATTACAAGTATCAGTACAAGATTGATGAAAATTAAATTATAAAACATTTTTATTAAAAAATGCTTACATAGTGAAAGGAAAGGATGCAAAACACTACATTTCTAAAAGGTCTGAAATCCCAGAAAAATCTCCTCTCCTGTCTGAGTAGCGAACTCGTAAAATGTTGTGGGATCTAGAGGTAAAGTAGGGATAAAGTTTCTGACGAAAATAAACAACACATCTTCTAATATGTAAATTTGATAGTGTTAAGTGATAGTAGAACTGGATAGTATGACTACATATGCTTTATACAATCATTCTATATTCCAGTTATACTATCATACTATCAGTATACTATCCAGACTACATATTCTTTCTACAATACTGTGTACATTACCAACACCGAACCACGTCATACATATTTAAGTGACTTCGTAATTTGTAATGATTTTTTCACATTGAAACGTATAGGTCTTGAATCGATGGTCTATTTTACGGGAATGTTTTTGGTTGTTTTTATATTATTATTATTTTCATTATTAATAATTTAAATTTTAGTCACAATCATAAATATTTCAGAGCATTATTTGATTTATACATGTCTTAAATTGTTGTATACAAATAGTTTTTAACAACTTGAGTAAAATATTTGATTTGATTTGAAAAAATGTGAACATACTATTTGATTTTTAAATAATTCATATAAAACAATGTACTTACCAACCGTCGGCCTAATTTGAAATTCAAAATTTCTTAGGAAGAAGGTACTACATAGACATGGCGAGACTGGATACTTACCTAAAACAAAAATAAAACAAATGTGAATAACACATTGGGGTTAATAGTATTAATATTTTTTTCACTTCATATACTGCTATGATTGATATGACTGCAATTGGTGTGATTTACCAAAATAATTATTTTGCAAATATTTCTGAAATTTTGTAATTTTTTTATGTAGATTTTCGTGAATTCAGAAAGGTGTAGCTTTTAGGAAACAAATACAAATGTACAGGCGTGGAAAACTTGTACTCATGAAATAATCAGGGATTTCAACATGAATAAAACGTCAAAGAATTAATTTAGAAAGCTGAGCTGAACCTATTTTACCTTCGTTTTCACTTGTACTTAATGTTTAATTTCTGTTATCATTTTAATATTTAACGAAAATTTATCTACACATTTTGTTAACTTCTACAAAGTACTATCTGAGCAGTGTTTTTTTAAAAATATTTATCGAGTTATAAGGGTACGTTTAGTATAAAATAACTACCTTGAAAATTATAACTCTAAAAATTAATTAGCATATTACATTTTTCCAAGTGTTATAAAAATGTAACACATATCTCTCTCCAATGATGCCTTACATAATACGCACATTAAGTTTCCAAATTAATTAAGAATCCTCGGATTTGGGCATAATAATATTCAAGTGATATCTGAAAGTATCAAAGTACTAATAAACGTCTATTCAAGAGCAATTTTCAAGTAATTTCTTGAGGGGTATTTTAAATTTAATTTTATGTGTACTTCATTGGAATAAAATTTATAGCTCAACTTTTATCTCAACAGTATTCGTTACTATGCTGAATGATTTAAACGAACGAAATTAAATTTTAAGTTCTGAGACGATGAGCTAATGCTTTACATTATGTTCTCGTATTGTGAGGTGGTCGCTGCCAAAGACGCGACTTCGTACACATGCTGTATGTTGTCAAGTTGACGGAGCAATAGAAAGGTGATTGAAAGAAACCTGAAGGCTATTTAAACATCGCTGAGAGTTGGGTGCAAAATATTTTGTTTGGCACCCTCTCCTTCACGGCGACGAGGAATCGCCTTCACCAACAGTTGACATGCCTTACTATTGTAAAAAAACGAGGGTGTGCTCACATCGACATATGCATTAATTATTATAATGGTAAGGTTCATAGGAATAACTTTAATTTTAATTGGAACCCATCTTCTTCTTGTATTCCTAATGGTTATATAAACACGAATGCATCACCTTTAAAAATGCACTCAAACCACTCCCAACAAAAAAATCGATGGACAAACATAGACGAAACATCACGAGAATCTGGGTTTAGTAGATGGACGAAAAAAATTAAAACAAATTGTTTTAGATATATTTAGATTATTTAAATGCATTTATTTTTTGTTTATCTAAAAATATTTTATGGTTTTCTCTTTTATGAGACAAGTACCACACATGCAAATACTTTCATGTGAAATCCAGCAATGCTTGAGATTTGTGATAAATTTAAACCACGAGTCCGTGGCCTGAGATGTGACCTTGTTGCTGACACCCTGTTCTTCGGCGCCACATCCGTCTGCATCAGGAACGAAATCAATTTGAACTCCCACGGAGGAGTGACTGACTTTATGCGCTCTTTATTGCAGGGTGGAAGGTAACGATGAACAATATACGTAGTAGTAATAGATAAGTCGTATGAACCTACGATGTGACATCATTAATATGGATTTGTGGCCGGGAAATTGAAGTGCTGTATGAAGTTTGAAGGCGCTGGTCTTCTCTTATATGTGTGTAATTCAGGGAATGAATTTACGACTTCTAAAAATAATACTATGCAATGTCGGTGTTGTTTGTTATTTAATAGTAGTTATTACAGGACAAGGATACAGAATTATTTCGTGAAATTTGTGTCAGTAAATCAAATGGAAGGCTGTTTGAAAACGTTAAAATACTGAATAAATTATAAAATAGCAAATGATTCCTGTTTATCCTCTTTCATTTGACAGCCTCATATTGAGAATCACTTTTCAGAAACACTTATTCGTTTTCTCTTGTATGCATTTCTTGAAACATTTTTAGAGTAATTCATGGGACATATTTGTTTTAGCAAGAAAATTCCGCCAAATGCGTCACTTGTAGTACGAAAAACTCTGATCTAATTTTTTGGTATACTTTTTTGAGCATTTGTGTTCTTCACACTTAATGAAATATTATTGGATATTAATTTAGATATGGATAGAGTGGATCAGATCTATATACCCTGAATCCTAGATATGAAACTCTTATTTATTGATATCGACTTCCAATGTGCGAATTGATACGTGATAATATCGTATACGAAAATATCGATTTTCGAATGTAGTCTCGATTGTGTCTAGTAGACGTATGATAAACAGTATCTGATCTTTGACTTTGGCATTTCAATAATTTTTTTATTGTTACTCACTTATAACTTACAAAATATTATTTTTTGATTTTCCGTTTCTATTTTTACAGAAAGTCACAAATTACAACAAATATATACTTATGATAGTACAAATTATCTAAACTTCCCAGAAAAATAGGTGGTGAAACTCATCAGAAAAAAATAGTTTTATGGGCAAATTCATTTGATCTTGAGTTCGTAGAGACGAGGGATCTTTCCTGATCGTAGAGTGGGGTAGCACCCGTGGCGTGGCGCACGATTCTGGTGACGGTTTTCTCGGGGTACTCCTGTTTTGTCGTCACTCTTGTTCCACTAAAACTTTCTCACACTATCATAGCCTCATCACCATATTCAATTCAATCACCAACATTCGCATCTTTTCACTCGTCTGCGTTGCCCCCATAGACGCTGATATAGCACGCGGGGATATCGGAGACGGAACACTACCTTGAGCAGTCTCTACGACAGTCGAATACAAAAATCCTGATCGTACTTCACAGCCGATAATTATTTCGTGAATTATCATTATAAGCAAACTATTTGTGATGCCATGCGTATACCATGAGCACGTTCAGGTTTTGATATGTTTCTCTGTTTTCCTAATGTTGGAATTTTAACGAGGGTCTGGTTAGACATGGCGCGGCGCTTTGGGTGGTGCCGGTGTGTGCGTGTGTGCGTACGGCGTCGTGGCAGCGTGAAGCGAATGCGTCCGCTCCGTTGACTGGGCCGAATCTTTCTCTGCGACAGACACCTTCCGCTTCCTTTGAAGACTCCGCCAATACGCGAATCGTGTCTGTCGTGGGATCACGGGGCCTCATGTGAAACGCCATCCCATCCCAGCAGAACAGCAACACTAATGACGGGATGGAATCGAAGAAAATCTCGTATGAGATGGCATACACTATTGCGTCAGATATCGCAGGTTCTGTAAAATTATATTAATATCATACAGGGAAAATAAGTGAAGTGTACTAAAAATAGATAAAATTCTATAATGGGAGTAATTCTACGTCAAGTAGACCCAAGTTTTGTAGACTAGTATGAGAAACTTTCTGAGAGAACTAAAATCAAGTGCTACAATTATACCCCTGAATTTTATCTCCCCAAGAGCGATCTATTTTACTTACCCAACTTTCTTTTTAAACACAGTAAAGAAATAATTCAATATTTACCTCTCAACCGCAAATTTCTTTTTTAAAACGATTTCCAAAATACACTTATAATTTTTGCGAGGAAACCAAAAATGCTTGTGTATTTTTTCCTCTGATTATTTTTGGGGGAGGGAAATTCAGAAATCAGCTAGTTTTTAGATCTAAATTCTTCATAACATACGTCTCATTTTTGCTAAAAAGTGTCTTTTTTTCTACATTTAAGAAAAACTTTCATATCTATGGGTATTGGTGTGTTTCCGGTTGAAGATTCATTAAAACTAAATATAACACATAGTATTTATTTGACGAACTATCTTTCTCGTTTGCCTACTCATTTTGCGAACTACTTTGAATTTCATTTGTTAAACGTTTTCCGTTGCTTTCCTTTTGAACTGAAATAGAGGCGTTGTTTGTAGTTATACCATTTGGCTTCACCTTTATTCGTAATGCATAGTATCACTTCTGAGATCGGGATATATCTCTGAGTGGGTTAACGGTGAGAAAAGTTTATTAAAGATAGGAACTCGAGAATTTTTATACTATAGATATTCAAAAATTTCAAGATTTTACGACATTACTATTGAAAATAATATAATTTTATTATATTTACGAACTAATCGAGATATCATCGCGGTTTTTGTATATAACCGTGCTATTTTTGTCTACACAAAACAATAACGAAGGGGAAACAATAACAAAAAATCCCGGACAACGCTGATTTACATGAAGCAGTTGCATTATGTTCTCCAGGAATACGACATTCCCTTTCAATGACCCTTTTTTTACCAGCAAAGCTTTTCAACCGTCATTGTTTTATCTATGCCATCAACAGGAATAATTTTAAACATTAATTTTGGTGTTATTGACATGAAAGGTGAGAGTATATGGATAAAGAATAAATTCCACATAATATATTATGCGAGTGTGTGAATGAGTACACATACTACATTTAAGATTATCGATGTTAATTCTGTTTTCCTCAGTTTAAGCGAAAACATTTTTCACTGATATGTTCTTAAACTCGGTTATTTTAAATGTGTTAATAAATAACATTAAAATTAATAACATGAAAAACAATTTAAAAGCTATATTTCAACATTTTCAACCATATTCGTAGCAGCCATATCTACGAAAAAACAAAGAAAAAGATCTGTCATGTCTCAACTCACGTCGCCTAGATTTCAGGGGTCTCACCGTGGGGTGCAGCCGTCTGTCTAATTCTGCAATGTCTGTTTCATTCCGCACGCGCACCGCTTGCCTTTATTTTCGCTGACATCTGACCCAGAAAATAATCCCGCGCTGTATTTGGCTACCCGTGCTTTGTTTTGTGATTGAACTCGCTGTTTATGAATGACACGCTGTCAGAGTGGATCCAGTAGCAAGAGACAGGTAATCAGAGAACGTGCCTTATGGAAGCAAAGGATTAATGCATTTGATAACTTGTTTCGAGGCAAAGGTTAGACCTTATCAAGTGACATGTTTCACGGTTTCGTTTTTGTGACGCTGTTAGAGCAGTAACATTTATTCACGGATTTTCCTTCTTCCTTTTTGGTTTCCTTTATGGTCACCCAAGAAAGCATACTGAGTTAACTTGATGGAAGAAGTGAATCTAATTCAAAACTATACAGATTTCAATGTCAATGAAACATAATTATTTATAGAAAACTAGGTAAATTTTAGTTTGGTTCAGAGATAGCAATTATTCTTCAGCTCATATCTAATTGTGGTAATCAATTCTAATGGGCATGCATTCAGATCAGTCTACCTGCATCGTTACCAGCGGAGCTCGAATTAAGCAAATGCTCTAAGACTGCATGAATTTTGTGAAACTCGAAAACCGTTTGGCCTGTGAAGAATGGGCAATTGGAGAAGATACCTTACTTTTGGTCAATGTATCTGAGATGGACATACAAATTACAAACTCCGTTTTGATAGTTGTATACAGTTGACGAATTACATCATTATCATTAAGAGTCTCTGAGATGTGTGATTGATTTTCTATTTTTTGACCACAATTTATGTTCATCTTTTAACTTAAATCATATGCCGTCTTTCTCTTACGGATATTCGACAAGGCTTCTCTGCTCATAATGCTAATCATTTTTTTAATTGTTGCATTATTAAATATTACAACAGTTTTTGACAATATTTTTTCATATGCAAATATGCGTTTAAACTTTTAAGGACAATAGGTTCATCTGCGCTCCTCCATAATATTAAAAAGTGATTGGGACGAAACAAATTTTTTATAGAATTTTGATTTTCTTCTACTTAAGGGAAAGGATTTCCACGCGCCAAATTCGTGCTATCCGAGTAATTATGGTTATAAAGAAATTGGATCGATAAATTTACTCACGTGTGACATTATAGATATCTTCAACAGTTGTTGATACCTGGTTCCTTACGTCTGTGAATTACCTGAATTGATACTCACTACCCTTTCCACGCACGATGAATTTTATATGGACATGAAGGACACAATTGTCTTTCCCTTTGGAAATTCAGATCTAACTTTTTATTGAATTTCGTGAAGTTTCCGTAGAAATTTTCCCTTAAAATTCATCGGAAGTGACGTACTTGTTGTATTTCCATCGGTACTTTTTGAAGTTACACCCACTGCGAGATCAAAGCGAGGGGCACGCCCTTAGTCATGGCGGGCGCTGATCCGTGAAATCGCCCTCCCACACTGTGCTTTCTCGTGCCTCTAGCGCATGTGCTTCTGGTTGGAGCCATAGAACTCTAACTAGGAGCGAAGTTATACAACCCTCCACCCATAGAACTCTAACTAGTTAGAGTTCTATGGGTGGAGGGTTGTATAACTTCGCTCCTTTAGAAAAGTCCTAATTCGTAGACTACGTTCATTCAGATACTTTGCAACTGTTCTATATCTAACAAAGTTTGTTCTGTTTATTTCTATTCCATTTTTTATTTTTAATGTTAATTTATATTCTATTACATTTTTAATTTTTATTACGATATAAGATTCAACTTGAAAGGTGTAAAAAATCTTTATGAGAAGTATCTGTCAGAAAGTTTCGTTCAATAAATATTTTCCATGGATTAATATCTGCTAGAAATATTCTCAATTTCACCCAGATAATTCATTTTTCGGAAGACAAAATATTTTTCTGATAGAATTAGAGTAACTTAAAAATACTTCTTTCTTCCATTGTACTTAACAAGAAGTATTTAACGGATTTCACAAAAATGTCACTCAAAGGCTAATAATGTGGTCCGAATACGTGTACCAAAGAATTAATCCTCCGAGTTTACTTCTTTGAGAATGTGTGTTTAGGAAATGCGATTACGGATTCGTTAGCCCCTTTGGAGAGTCACGACGCGACGCGGCGGAGGCGGAGGCTGAGGCAAGTCCCATTGCGAGCGTGTCGCTAGCATCTCGTCGTCTGATCCACCTTGGTCAGAGACGGTGGCCGGCGCGGCGCGCATGCGCATTCCTGACCGTGCTAATGAGGCGTCACGGCGTAGCACGCAGCGGGGGCGGGAAAGGAACAGCTCAACCGGTTTTCTCATCCCAAGGATAACCTTTTTCCCAGGTCGACTCCTATACACGCACAAGACGATGACCGGAATACGTTTCAGACTATCCATTTCTGGAGTGAAAGTTTTTATGGAAAACAGATTTCGACGAACAAAGTCATCCTCCGTATTTAGCAATCAACGTATTAAGTGTTTTTAATAATTGCTGCATATCTTTTAAATACGAAACTACATTCCCGTGATAATGTAAAACCGGCGACTAGCCAAGAATCGAACCCGGGATGCCTACTTAAACTATTAAACACTACACCAACTGTTCGTCGTGGTGTTGTAGTTAACACCCTGCAATCAAAGCAGGAGTCTCGGGTTCAATTCCCGACTTGTCGCTATTTCTACTTGTCCGAAAAATAAAACAAATACTCTCCTCGTGAAGACGTAAGAAATATATGTATAAACTACTTTCCTGGTGAACGAATGATAAAATATGTAACACTGTGGACCGTTTGGTGTGCGGTCCTTTGTGTCTTTTGTAAGATTACAACTGTGTAATTGCAAGATTTAGCGTTTGAAGTTGTAGAGAAGAATAGGAAGAAACATTTAGGAAAAATCGTTGTTAATATGTGGTCAAGAGTGATATAAGTGAATGTCCTTCCTGTGTATCATTGAAATGTTATTAGAATAGTTCATGTGTCCCTGAAGTGAAAATTGTGGTCTGTATAATATGCTCGAATAGTCATTATAGCAGTGAACTGACCATTTCAGAATGCATTATTGAAGACGAATACCTATGCTTCAATCACAAGCATACGCAGTACATGAGCTGTTAGCTGGTTGAGAATTTGAAGAACATCATTAACTCTCAAATCTATGAACACATTTGTATACTTGATGCAAGACAGTTATGTCCCAAATCGCAATTATTGCACTGGAAATCTGGATATTTGGTGACGACCATGCTTATCCTTACCCGGGGTTCAGTTGAAAACGTTTCATGAAGTACTGAACGAATTGAAGCGAAATATTCGCGATCATATTCCTTAGGATTGGAGATGTCTTTATAATTGTTTTTATAATCTGTATAGATACGTCGTAAAGAAAATAAAATCCCATTTTGTGTTCAAAAGTTAGTACAAATTTGAAGTGAAAACTTTACATCAATAGTAGGTCAAACACTTGTCTGTTATTTAGTCAATGAGTTATTAATGTTTGGATACAACAATGGCATTGCTTTCGTCCAGACACATGTTACTGGTTACTTTCCAAACACCTGACGGGGTTCCTCCATCGTACCTCGAAGCGATTGACTTTTGTGTTGGACTTGTGCTACTAATGTGCATCTGCCACACCTATAACGTACCAAAAGTACTTTATTTCATCTTAAGAAAATGAAAGATCAACTCCACCTTTACTACTCTGACTGTTAAAGTGTGTGTTTTGGTAAAGTGTGAATGTTTCGTTAATAAAAATAATTCAATTCATATTTCAGTGTTAATTTAGTTTGTACAAGTACAATTAATTCGATTAAAAGAAACCCAAAAATTAAGTCTTCGCCTGTAACAATATTTAACTTGTTGGAAGAGTACTTGTGATTTAATTTGTGTCACTGAGAAGGAAACCGATGCTAGACACTTCCAAATTTGTTTTCTTTTTCGTCCGAAAATCTCTTGTCTGATATGTTGAGAATGAATTATTACATCTCTCATGTAAGGTTAATGTATTTTTATAGTGAGATTAAAATATACTTCAAACCTTTATATGGTTTATGGAGGGAAATGATAAATGTGCGTACTCCACGTACGTGTGTGGCGTGTGAGCCAGAAACCTTTCGAGCGCCGTGGGATGAGATGGAGGGAGTCGGGAGTAATCCGAGCCGCCGACCGCAGCCCCCACTGGCGGGGACGGGGACCGGGTCCACTGGCTTTTTGCTCCTGCTGGCACCTACGCGTCGAACGCCTCCTCTCACCTTGCAACTCTCCATTTAATTGCTGTGATTCGCAGTTCCAACACGTGGTGCTTTCAACTTGAATAGCTGTCGGCGTGTTGGGGAGAGAGACAGCGCGGAAATGAGTTAGAAGAGTTACAATTAATGCATTCACAAAACACTACCATATTATCATCAAACTACTGTTTCAATTAGTATATCCATTTAACTCGGGAATTAATGCTCAGTATTTTTCTAGAGTAATTTCTAATACACCACTAATAATAACTCTAAAATAACTTTTATGTGTTTTATTCAATACAAATTTGTTGGTATTCTTTTAATATTATAAACGTAACGAATTACTATTATTCTTGTCTTAGGAGTGTGCTGAAATGTAAAATCCGCCTCTGCCTTAGGGTCCGTAATCAGAATTGATGGGATGGTCCC
>NNCF01126122.1:427688-609343 GCA_002313205.1 Laupala kohalensis
TCACCGCAATCTAAGAGATTTCTAAGGCAGATGTAGTCTGGAGCTTTTCGAACTAGTACTCATAAATGTTTATAATTGATTATGAATTGATTATGCAATTTAAATAAACTAAATAACTGGAACAAATCATAAATAAGAAAAAATGAAATAAATCGACAAATTTTGCATTCAGATATTTGAAAAAGAAGACTGTAATATTCTCATGTGAATAGCTCAAATCAAAGAGTTTACTCAGGCACTGTCCAGATTTCATTATGCTTCGATTAGTACATAAGAAATTCCACCGAGGACGTTTCGCCTGTGCCGTCATACTGACTTCAGCAGAATGTTCTGTGAGTTGTCCTTGTCAAATTCAAACCTTGTGTGTACAGAAATGCATCGAGAGAGCTGTGACGATATTACATCATACGTAGATTCAACATCTATAATTTTTTACAAAAATTTAACTTTTACGTACGATGAAATATTGAGTTCAAAATTAACCACGGTTCTCAGTACAATAAACATAAATGTTTTTTGTAAACACATTGACATTGATCAGAGCACAGAGTGCAACATGTCTTTTTATCATAATTCATCAGTAATTTTATCATGTGACATTCAGAAACAATTAGATATTTCAACAACCTCGTGTAGTGTGGATCTGTGTAGAGTACAATTTGTGTGGAGGGGGGAGCAAAGAATTCTGAACGATCTAGATGTGTGACACTCAGTGGGTGCTGATACGCAGACGCTTTGGATTTGAATATTTAAATGAAGTTAAGTGCTGCGGACACACTATCATTCTTCATCTGTCAAGCGGCACATTTGTGAGATCATGCCACCAAGATGCATAGAAAATATTTTCATTTCATTTCTTCAGTAAACGGATTTAATTTACATTGCCTTGTTATCATGAAGTAATTAATAAAAAAAAACTTATTGAAGAAAGATGTTGTGTATCCAGGCAAACGGGGTAAACTAGGTATCTGATGGGAAGATCAAATACTCTCCACGACATTCAAGGTACGTATGACAGAAAACATTATTTATAATTTTCACAAAGACAATTTTTTCTTATACAAATAAAATTAATATTATGAGCAATAAATAATATACATAGAAATTAATATTATGATTACATTATATCCTTATATACTTTAACGATATCTAATGATTTCCGAACGTTAGTGAGTGACAGGGAAGTTTTTATTGCTGTGGAGATGGATTTAGTTTGTTTTTTAGAAAAAGGAACATAAAATTTCTTGATATCCGGAGGTTTCTTTATTTCATATGTTTTGGTAAGAACTGTTTTTGTTGACGATTTCTTATACCTTTATTATTTGAGGTCTATTGTATCAGTTCATAGTAAGTACAACTTACTATAATCGACCGATATGTTAAGATTTTTGATTTCATTGTTTTCTCTTGTACTTGTGCGTTGGCGAAAAAAGACTCGAAAGATTAGTGAGAAAGTTCCACGAGATGCTAGGAAAATGAACATTTAAATTCTTTCTTTCGTCAATGAACAGAAGCGGAAATTGAAAATTACAGGTGTCAAGGCTGTCTTAGCTCACACTGCTGACCAGAATATCTAATTCCTCCAATGAAACACGCCAATTAGGAATTGATCACTTGACTCATTTACGTTTTTCAATTTCATTTCCCAAAATTACACATTGACGCGATGTAAGGGGGAATTTTTGGAGAAGCGCTAGTAATTAACGTCCACTCAGAGCAGCAGCAATTCGTAAGAAACATGAGTTTCGTCAAATTTGCATACATTTTCGTGTAGACGAACGGCGGTTTAGAAATGTACCTGTAGAGTAAGACCACAGAAACATTTTCCTGGGTAAATATAACGGATTTTAATTAATGAAACTTTTTGGACAGCAAACAAGTTCTGATAAAATGAATACAGTGATATTATTTTGTACGATATTAATCAACATCGATTAACATTGCATGTTTGAATTTTATCTACTCTTGCCAACTTGAGATGGAAACTAATGACTAATGATTAACTTTTACAACCGTTTGTCTTTGCTGACCGCAAATTATATTGTGCATGAACACTGTGTAGTATGCTTTCGATCCGTGGAATAGAACTATTAATGCAATGGCTCCCTCACGTAACGTGGAAACGGAACCTACAACCTTTGTATCTTCACCAGGGCCTACGTAACAAGGGACGAAATCCTCGCCAGTGGAAGAACAAAATCGTGAAATAATGGTCTGAATGCAATTCAGGTAATTAAAGTACCTTCTTTAACGCGAGAACTTGAAATGGGACTTGTGCGATTTGCATGCTGCAAACGAGATTCAGAGCACCAATACAATGTGCTAAAGAGAATATTAGTTCCGGGGATTTGGAACGCCGGTCTCACGTCGTACGGTCTCGTTAAGTGTTTGAGCCCACGAGACTCTCCAACAAGTGATTGATTTATAGCGAGTTATCATGAGATTGCCTTCACTATGCATTGCTTCGCATGCTTAGCCATCAGTCANCCAACAAGTGATTGATTTATAGCGAGTTATCATGAGATTGCCTTCACTATGCATTGCTTCGCATGCTTAGCCATCAGTCAATCTTAGGATCCTTTTTTAGCTATGACTCACTTAATGAGGGCTCTTACTTTTTTATTTGGAGATATTTAGATTTGTACGATATGCTGTACTTTGCACCTTGAGAGTTCCTTTGCCTCAAGTGTTTTTAATTTCTGAGAGACTGTATACCTGTGACTTACGTGTGAATAAAATCAAATATTGCATTCTCGTAATATACCAAGAAGATATTGTGCAATAATTCCAATATAAGAATATTCCTAATGGACTAAACCTATAATTGTATCACTAATCCTATAATTTTAAGATCATGTCTTTAATTATACAATTTTATTCTGATCTTTTCAATAGGTAGTCAAGAATTTATTAACTGGAGTATTCGTTTGTTGGAAATGCTTCTGAGATGAAAAATGAAGTGATAGCAAACAATACCAAAGTATCATTGATTGAAACGACTTTCCTTTCTCCCCACCCCCCTAACAGGTCTTTCTGACAATGCCTTATGCAAGATTTGTTCTGAAGTATCTTGTGTTCTCATTGAATTGTAATCTTAGCACCTACCTTATGCGACAGAACTGTAATTAGTTCTTGTTCTTTTGTCTGATTGGCCGTCAGATACTATTAAAGATACAGCACGTAAGCTGACACGCGTCCAAGCGCTCCGATTGAAGGAGCCAGAGTTCATCGCTCCTGCAACAGGTGGCAGCACGGTCGTGCGAGCACTTTTCTGTCTCTCTTTTCGTCTCTCTGTCTCTCTCTGGGCGTATTCTTCTTGCTTATGTTTTGTTTCCCGCCAAGTTGTTTTTCTTTTTGCTCGTCTGCACCGCCGCCTCCTTTCATTTATCACGACCGGCAGCAGGTTGTAAAGCTGGTTTTGTTTCAAAGCTAGCCTTCGGTAAAACCATCTCGATCCGAGCAAGGGTCTCCCACTTGACGCCGCACAGCACTCGGTGTGCTTCTCGGTGAACCGCGTTCGCAAAAAAATAATAATAAAAACCCGTGGTNAAATAATAATAACCCGTGGTGGTTGTTTGGAGAGACGGGGTGTCGAGGAGTTTACTTTTGCGGAGGGGTCAGTTTCACGAGTCGTCGCCCTGCTTTGAAGAATATCGCTGCCACCAGTCTTCCGTCTGAGGCGGTCTGACAACCGGAGAGCATCGAGCAGTGCTCGCGGGACCGACTCACGTGAAGGAACGCACTGTATCAAACAGTACCTCAGCTTCGTTGTTTTTCAATGAAGGATTGGAAATTTAAAGAATGCGAGATGTAAATTAATAACTATGTTTTATTACAAGCGCCTAAAGAAGGATATAATGTTGTGGAGTAATAATATAAAAGTATATACTGTGAGATAGTGTAGAAAAATTGAAGTGACAGTGATTGTTCTGAAGAACAAGAACTTAAAAAAGAACACACAGAACAAGAATTTAAAAAATTCGCTGGAATATTTTAATATTAAGGAAATCATATTTACATCTTTTCAATTGCAAATTTGAAAGTGCTGAAAGTTATTCCATTCTTGCTCCTGTGTAATAACGTGTGATAAGTGACAGTGCTGAGTTAATTTTGTACGGTGACGTAAAAGAAGGATCGGACGCCATCTTTTCTGAATCACGGTCTTCGTCGGAGCCGCAGCCTCCGCGCCGCGCCGTCGCGCCTCTGCGAACGTCAGGAGGACTGAACGGCCTCGTCGGCCGGCAGCAGCGACCTCGTCAGCGGTTTTCGATAGGTGAATTTAGTTTTGTATTTCAAGTACGACCTCTCTGCGGCCTGGAGCTCCGGAGAGGGCAGGAAATCCTTAGTGGACGGACACCAAGGTTGCACCCAGGTGTGATGAAACTTCGCGATCGGTCGTATACTTGACCTAATAATCACTTTTGACACAATAATGCGGGTGATTTTTGATGGCTGCCTTTCGAGACATAATTTGTGCCGTGTACAGCCTATGCTTGTGTCAGGGAAAGTTATTCAAATTTGGTGTGCTTAGCACAAATAGGTTGTAAGGATCGTTGATCGTTATTAAAACGTGATTAAAACAGTTTAACAACCAATTTTACTAAATTTGAATATTTTATCGTTGTTTGCGATGCGAGTCCTTGAAAATATTTTCGCTGGTGATCTTAGCAGAAAGGATTTATGTCACATACATCGCTTTATGTCCTTTTAAGACTTCTTTATCGCTCATACTCGGAGGAACGGTCAGAAATTGTTAAGCACTCGGTGAGAAATAGCATGAAAGATTCTCAAAACACTGAGTAGAACACTGACAGCGGGGGAATGTTATTAGGGCTAAAATATGGACATTGTGTTGAAATTTATTCAAAATTCTGGAGTTAAGATGAACGATAATTGAATGTTCTTTTTTCTCTCTTTTTAGTTGATCGAGGGTGGTAGAAGAGCTACGTCACTAATTATGTCTAGTCACGCAAGAATATGGTTTCCACAGGATAAAATGCGACCGCGACTTAACATTCATGAAAGGCAATAAAGTATCGCCTCAACAAATTAAAAATCATGGAATTGGGTAAATACCTTTTTGAAGTTGTGTGTAAAAGTTAAAATTATCTTCTTTCGTAACACGAATGGTCATAAAAGCACCGCGGAATAAGATTGTTCGGATTGTAGGCAACCAAAAATATATCGTTTCGAAAAAAATCAATTTTACTATGAATATATAATTTTTTGAAGAATATGTCATCCCCTGAGGTCTTTTCGTAAATTCCTATGAGGCGGATTTAGGATAGAGGAATATAAATAAAAATATGATGTTTCTCATGCATGCGCTTGGGCAATATTAAGGATGAATGCAAAAACTTTATACAAAACCAGGAAATTCTCTCTCGTGTTATTGCTCGTAAACTATGAGCTGTATAATTGTTCCAATTCCATCGCTAAAACAAGTAATTGGAAAGATGACGCTCATCTTAAAAGATGCAACTGATGGATAATCGTTCTGCATGAATAGACCCTAAAGACTTCCTCTAGACCCACGCGTCGCCTCTGAAAGTGTTTCTCTAAAGTACTCTTAATTATGAAGCAGCATTTTAATTAGCTCACAAATATGTTTGCCTTTTTGGAATATTTCCCTCAGATTTATTGCGACTGTCATAAAGTCGATCCTTGCCAGTTTTAAGGTATTGTGAAGTATCTTAACGAAAATCCATTACGAAACAGAGCTTCTTGGGTGGTATCAATTGAGACCAGTTCAGGGAAATTCCAAAAATTGATGAATTGCCTCCGACACACCTTCCTAAGTATGAGCAGATGGAGAGAGAGCACCTTTTTGGGGAGAAACCGACTCGAACATGCATTTTAGCAGCTCATTTAAATCAATAGGCAGTGAAGCATGCTTGGGTACTACAAGGGTCTGTGTGTGCGGTCGACTGTCGAGGTGCATTGGTTTATAGGTGTCAGGTAGTTAAACTCTGACTTCTTAATCCTTTCAAATTATCGAAAGTAATGTTAAATAGAACTTATTTATCACACGCAAAATACTATTTCTTAAACAGAAACTTTTTCATGAAGAAGAAAAGTTAACTGTCGAGATTAATAAACGCAATAAAATAATACAAAAAGTTATCGTGTTTGAATTTTCAGTACACAATAAATTAAAAGTTATAGATTTTCTATTTGACATTTTGCACCTATAACATGAGAGTTATCATTTATTGAATTACACTGTTTATTATACTATTCAAACCCTTATTTTGTAAGTCTGTGCTTAGTTAAACTTGAAAGTTTATATACTGTTTTTTTAAATTTTTTTGTTCAATTTTTGCTTTTTTAATTCCAAAATTAATTATTCTTCAAAATTTTAATGATGAATTCTTTTTGACTTTAAAGCATATTGCATTCAGGAAATTAATGAAATAAAATACATTTTGGGAGAATATTTATCCTCATGTGCGTTGAAAATAAACTGATTATCCCATAATATGAAATTATAATCTCGTGTGGCAACGAAATCATCATATTTCAGGTTTTAAAATATTCTTTTGCTGGACCTATAATATGTTAAAGTATCATACATGTCTTCATTACTTTTTCAAACAAATGCGTGGATACGTTGAAAACGGCATTTACATAGCAATTCTGAAGCAAGAGACGAGACATTTCTCTATCAGTCTTCCTTCTAATGTTTTCCAAATAAGAGGCTATTTAATGCCTTTTTATTGCTTTAACTGGTAGTTACGTTAGGAAAGTGGTGTTGATGATTTCGAGTTAATGTATGTGGGTTTTTAAGTAGTCTCGAATAATTTGTGGGCGTTGGGCTGAGTATAGTTAATTATATGAGAAATTATCTAAAATGGACTGATCTCTTTCGCTTATAAATACTTATTCGGTGAAAATTCATGTTTTCTTATAAAACATTTAAACTATTCTAGATCTGAGTGAAGTGTTAATTATTTATTGTTTCAATATTTTAAAACATAATATATTATATTATATATAACATGATATTTAATTTATTGAATTCCACTAGTTTCTTTAAACAATTAAAACTATAAAATGAGTGCTCAGAAGATCTGAGACCTGTAATGTTTCATGTATAGAAATTAAATTACCTGAAAGGTCATATAATTTTATTTTTTTTGCTATTTTTTGTTTAATTAATTTTGGAATGAAAGAAAGCAAAAATTGCTCTTCAAGATTTCAATGATGAAGATTTCAATTGTGACTTAGAAATATCATGTTTTCTGGAAATTAATGAAATAAACACATTTTTGGAGAATATTTAACATGTTCGTAGAAAAAAATGATTACCCCGTAATATTAAATTATAATCTCGTGTGGTAATGAAATCATCAGATTTCAGATTTTAAATTATTAATTTCTCAAATATATGTAAAAACATAGTTCTGAGTACAGAAAACAAACTGTAATAACATTTGTAATTAGTGACATAAAACAGTGGAATCTTCTTATTGTTACGCTGTCTATATTAGTGGTTTGGGAAGATGTGTTTCAGTGCAACTGCAGAAATATTCACACTCGTAGGGTGAGGGTATCAATTTTTGCGGGTTTATTACACAAAATACGAATTATTTTCTTTAAAAATTATTTAACGAACCGAATAAACTGGATACTCTGGATCTAGTGGTAATGGAATAATTTCGGACACAATTTTTTCCTATTGGTTGCTTTTCATATGATTTGTTGTAGGTTTATCCTGAGGTCGTAACGTGTAAGTAGTAATAGTTGCGAATTTGTAGCAATATTTGCGGAATAATTAAAGAATTTATAACAGTTCGTATATATATATACGTAATAGTAATTAGTTGTTTTTATTATGTATAAAACATAAAAAATTGTTAATATTCTGTACGTGATATAACAAGTCCCTCAATATTTTTGCTTTTATTTTAGAGGCGCATGTCATAATTTTGTCTTTGGACGGAGAAATGTTAAATCTGCCTTTGAGCTGCCTGACAGCCCTTTGTCGGAATTGATGACATGGTCCCTTGCTTGATTCCGAAGTTCATTGTCATCCACGTGGTCATAATCGGTAAAAGTGTTTTTGATTGTATGTATTATTTATTAACAATCTAAAATAGCAATGTAAACTGTAATATTACCTAATCAAATCGCTAAAAATCGTTTTATATGGGAGAATATTTTTTCTTTGGGTATGAAGGCTTGCACATCCACTCCCATGGAAATATATGAATGTAATACGACACTAATGTCTTTTAGTAATTAAAAAGTATAAATATAATGAAAATTAGGAAAAGAAACACACAAAAGTCACTCACATATTGGGCGAAAAAGTTGAAGTCATATTGGAGAGGTTTTTCCGCCTTCGGTTCACGTTGACCGACTGTTAAAGGGAAGATAAAAATGTGGTTGGGAATTATGCATTTAAATTTATTGTTGTCTATTGATACAGGCTTCTAGGGACAACATGTAACCAAATTCACGTGTTTTTACTTAAATGGATCGGGTATATTTTGGGAGAGTTTTCAAGTTAAATGTATTCATTAAATTTATTGTTATGCTGTTTAGCGTGTTGGGCAACGAGCAGAGAAGAAAGGGATTTATCACATGAAGATGTATGGTTGTTCTTTCTGATATTGAGAGAAAAGGAAGTTTTTCCCACGTAAAAACTGGCACAAAGAGTGCAGCAGACGATTCGGTTTCTAGAGGAACTACTTTTGTATGTTTCTTTTTCCATTATCATTAAATTCTTAGAATATTAATTATTTTGAAGTAGTGTGGTATTTGGCTTTGAACACTATGAGAAACAAATCACGTTGGAAGGCACGAGCCCTTGCCCATCTCTTTACAGAGACTAGCAGCCGTTAGGCAGTGCGTCGATCACAGCCTTGTGATGCTATCAGTTCGTGTAGAAAGGCTGCGTTGCGAGAAGCGCTCGGGCACGTGAGTGGGTGGGAGAGGACGGAACCCGTTCGTGGGTGGGAGTTTGCTTCTTAAGACAAATGGCTCGCATTGGACTTCAAATGAACCCCCGACTTCAGGGAAAAGTTCGTGCTTGACGATGTCGGAGCGCTATATCACACACGTCGAAATTTATGTGAGCAATTTTTTATGATTCCAACTTTAAATTATTACTGACCATTATTTTCTTAGTGAAAAACTGTTAAAACGGAAGATCAATCATACAACCTCCTGTATAGTGATAAAATCTCTTTCCAAATAATTATCTACCTACTATTCAGAATTATTATTGAATTTATTAAATTTACATTTATTGTATTTAATATTTACATTATTAGTCACATTACCCCAATATGAAATTTTATTTTACTTCTAATATATTAAATACTCAAAACTCATATGAGACTTAATTTCCTATCATCCATAAAAAGAACTTGAACAAATTTGTTAATAAAAATAACATTGTAAAATATTGAAACTGCGTTAAGCGTTTAAGTCGCGAAATTCTCCTGGAGTCCAAGAAGAGCTTCGACCGACTCGTCTGTCACAAGGAACATCACGGATACTGTATACGCTGCTTCACGCTAGCCAGACTGTTCGACTCCGAGACAGTACTCCAACAATCTTGAAATAGAGACAACTCACAAATCTACGGGAATTTTTTCTCAGTAGAATAATCGTTGAACACGAGTACACCATGTTCCAACCATTCGCGATGCGAGATAACATGAAAGCGTCTTCTACTTACAAAACGATCACTCCAAAAACATTCAATAGTCAAATTACAATTAAATGTAAACTAATAAATCATATTATTGTTATATAACTAAACTGATTCTTTAAAACTAATATACTTATAATTTGGTTCATACATTTTGATGAACATAATTGCAATGCCTGAACAAGTTTATTTTGTTTTTGTTTCTTTGAGTTAATAATACGAAATCATTTCATTTTGGATTCTCGTGATCAAAAATTCAGATGCCCTCTAATTCAAATAAGTAACAAAAAGTTTGAGACGTCAATCACTTGTTATAATATGTTAGATCATAGACTATGAAAGAAATTATTTGAAAGAAGTATGTTTTTGACGGAGAGTTTTGTATTATGTAGTAATAGTTTTAAAAAATATTTAGAGTGGCCATAGAAAATAATTATGTTAAGAGGAAATAAATTTATTTCTTCTCTTGAGCGGGAAATACGAAAAATTAATATATTTTTATTATACATCATTATTTGTGGAGGTAATATTTGCTACAAAAAATTATAAACTCACGTTCATACAAATTTCAGACACATTCACATGAATTAATTTCTGTTTTAAGTTGTACTCCAAATAACCTTCGTAGAGAATATTGATATCACATACGAGCGAATCTCGGATAGTTTGTAATTCGTTGGTATTAACCCAGTCCACAATAATAGGAATTTAATTCCCTTATAATAAATACCATTCGTATGAAAGATACATATTCGTATGTACGAGAAAAAATTTAAGGAGTTATAAGAGTTTTTAAAAAATTATCTTACGGTTCTCGTTTTGTCAAACTCTTCCTATTACGCTAACCTAAATATTGCGAACCTTAGGTTGAATTTTAAATTTAAACATTACTTGGATTGGATTCTAAAAGTATGGGTATGTTTGATGATATAAATGTAGACTGTGGAAATTGGGGATTCTGGGGTTCCCCCATGAACTTTTAAAAATTGTGATGAATTTACTGTAACTGCGTAAAACGTTATTTTACCATTTCCGATTAATTGATAACATGAATCCAATAACATGAATTGTTTAATTAGTGATTAAAGCTATTAAGTTATTTTAAGGACAAATAACAATACAAATAGGTTACATATAAAATATAAAAACAATAAATATAAAAAAATACAAAATAAATGAATAAGACAGAATACAAAACGCGCTTAACAAAAGATTAGAAGGGATTAATAACATGAATAATAAGAAATAACTTCAAAATTAACATCAATACATTTTCTGCTAGAAGTTCGGGCTCTCATCGATATAAATTTCATGCTAGGGGATCTTGGATTCAACTGTTCGATCATTCTGTTAACTTTCCATCCTGCGAAGCCTGTCAGGTTGACATGAGCAAACCTAGGGCGAAAAAGGCAGTGCGAGAGAAAGCAGAGTGTCACCGATGCGACCTCGCGCGCCGTCATAATCGTCTGCTCGACCTTGCTTGGCAGCTTGTGGAGCCAGCCGCCAAGGCATGCTCGCTTCCACGAAACACCTCGCGAGGAATTCGCTGTGAAATATTCGTGTCCTTAATAGAATTGATGTGTCCAAAGACGAGGAAATGTTACCAATCTCATGAACAACAAGTACAGCAAATATGCATTGCTTCGCAGAGGATGCGATTTTTCTATGTACACAGGAAACAATATCACATAATGGTTTACTCAAACCTGTAGAAATACATTTAATACAACCGAACCGACTGAAGTGCCTCGATTTATTTTAAAATAAATAAGATGTGGATTTCAACAATAAGTTTGAATAATATTTTTTGTTCAATTTCCTCGAGTACATTATGTCAACATTTCACTTAATAAGATTAATAACACGCAACAAAATTAAATATCACAAAAATATTACGATAAAGTAACAACTAAGAACGCCGATGAGGTGTGGAGTCCCTTTGCAAATAACGTGTATTCGACTCCCGCAAGCTGTTTCACGTAGATATTATCAAAGGCCACAGCTGCAAATTTTAACGGGAAATATCTCTTTTTAAAGGTCAGTGCTGAATTCTTCGAAGTTTATATTGCCCACTGACGGCAAGAATGTTTTTGTTGTGTTTCCCTCTTGGATCTCTTTGGATAGGAATTTAGCATAAAATAAGAACATTTTATATTCAACATAAAAGTGAAGAATGCAATTGATTTTAAAAGTAAAACAAAAGAACAGGTTAATGCTCTCATTCTTGTTCCCTCTTAACAGTACAATTTTATTTTCGCAATTTAATTCTTCATCTTGAACAAGGGTTTCATGATGTCAATCTGGGCTGTACTGGTGACGCCGCATCGAAATATTAAAAACTGATATTTTGACCATCTTTTGTAATTTAACATATTACTTCAGGGAAGATAAAATCAGAAAAAAACTTCAGGGAAGATAAAATCGATACGGTAGCTTTCATTATTTCGACGCTGCGTCACCAAGACAACCTAGATCCCTATGACTGACCAAGGAATTCTTCTAAACAAGGGATTCGTCGAATACTTTGCAACCTACAGTGAAAAAAACAAGAAAAAGATTTTGGTGAATGGTTTACCTCCTGTTATCATGTTCATACCCAACCTGGTGAAATTTACTTTTCTTCTTTATGAGGTACACAATATGCAAAACAATTAATCAAATTTCTGAATATACACGTTTATGATATAAAATAATGACTACTAATATCAAAAAATGATGCTATTGAAATAGATTTGAGGTTACCCGTCATCGAAATCGAGATCGCGAACAATTCAGAGTGAAATAGGACCAATTGCACTACTGTACTGATCTGGCATCTATTTGAAATTCACTTCACTTAAAGGGAAAATCATTCAGTTTATCCTAGTTGATATTTTATGACGGAGACACAACACTTTTTTGATCCCGTTTGCATGCTGTATTTTTTTAAGTGAGACAAATTATTACTTCATTAATTTTTCTCCTTGAAAACCACATAAATGTAAATTCCTACCCATTAGGACCATTAGCACATTTTAAAATAAACCTGTTGAAACGATTATTAACACAGAGTTTTGGTAATAAAAGGGAGATAAAGAGCTCGAACTCAAGGCTTCGGCATTCGAGTGACTGAATAACAAATTCAAATGTAAAAAATAACATAGGCCTGTAAAGGACATATCGATTATCCCTGCTGTTACAACAACCCAAATGCACTGCTACATTCGTTTAAAAGTACAAAAAAAAAGAGAAAAAAATAGGAGAGAGAACAGGATCTAAACTGATGGAGCATTATCCAGTGGAGGCCATGTTATGACTTGCCGGAAGTCATTGCAAACAATACTCCCCACACCGAAAGCTAATCGCCGACAGCAAGATACAGATGGCTGGTTGTAAGACCAATTTATTTTCTTACATGTGTCTACTCTATCAGTTGCACAGACCCGCCGTGCCCTCTTCTTCAAATAATAAATTGCTTGACATTTGAGTGTCTCATACAACTGATCTTTGCAGTAAGTCTCTTGGATAAATACGGTTCGAATTAATGCACTTCTAAGTTGAATCCATTTTAAAACAAGTATTCATATTAAAAACATTTAAGCTATGACGCAGATGTAAAAGAAAATCTGTGTTGTCTTTTTTCGAATAAGTTCTGTTATAGCTATGTGCTTGACATAGTTTAATCAATTCTGTCGAAGCATATATAAATATCAGAATGTTTGTGGTAGAGCATCTTCTCAGTAATATTTATAACTAAATAATTATATCTGAATTGGTAAATATATTTTATCTTTTTACAAGATCACATCAATTTCGATTGATATCTTTTATTGTTACTTATAAAATTTACATTATCCACCCACAGTCATGGTGTTTAAAACTATTCCCTGTGTGAGTTGAATGTTTCAAAACTAAACGCCGTGGTATAGTGAAAAAGAAAGAGGCACCATGACGAAGTTCAGTTGTATAGTGAAAAGGAAAGAGACACCGTTAACAGGTTTTGGTCTTCTCTCGCAGCGCATGCTTTGTAGCCGTGCACTCGAAGAGACCCCTCAATTTTACCTTGACAGCACTTTATGGACAGGATAGTGACACGACTCACGCGAAGACCTGTAATATATTCCACACTTAAGTGCCGGCGACAAACAACATGGGAGGTGTCGTTGCCTCCTCCAACTTCTCTTTAAGTACAACTTATTGCAAAATACAAAGGCGGAGACATTTACAAGAGAAGAAGTGCGATTCTACGAGGAGAAAATAGGACCAACTGGCATCGAAGCGTTTAATGGTTCTACGCGTGAACACGTGCATTGCCACGAAGGAATATCGATTCCAAACATGCTCTCTTATCGTGATGCTACCGCTGCGTCTTCAGGTTACATCCCCCAGCGAAGCAGCCACTTCGTAAATCACAATAATGAGGAGCACTCACTCTCGCGTAGAGTTGCACTGCGGCGCCGCGCCGGCCGTCCCGATCACAGCTTTCAATGGCGAAATCGACATGTGTTTAACGGACGTTTTCACGTTTCCACTCGCATCAATTTATATGTCCCGTAAATTATTGTCGAGGTTGACGCGAGATAATCGGCCAAGAAATGACTTATATTTGCAGCTCGTTCGCTTCTCGTGATGCTCTTCTTCTGACAGCAATGCCGTAATTCATGAGTGAATAGCGTTTAATTTTGAGTTTCATTTGAAACTTCTGTCTCTTTCATTAAGTGAGTATAGTCTCAAACATTGTTTCAAAATTAACTCTCATTAAAATTAATTTTTTGAATTTTGATCAAAAGGTCTAAAGTAACGTTTATTTGATACGTTGCGTTTTTCTTCGGTGACTATCAAATAAATATTAACACATTTTACATCGTAAATAAATCTTATTATTAAAATGTGTACAGGTTTACAGCAGAAGAGGTTCTCTTTAATAAATGTAAAAAATAATATTTAAGCTATTTTTTGCAAGGAAATAAAACACAATACAATTTCGATTATGGAATACAATAGTAGTAGACATCAAGCAGATTTGGTCTTTTCGAAAGAAATGTAACTGTATTAATGAATTCAAAAGTATAAATTAATAAATATATCCGTGTTTGGATGACGAATGCAAAAGCAGGATATTCATTAGCGATGCAGCAATTGTTAAAGCAGGTCGCGCGTGAGGAGCGGTACTTACTGTGAGCTTCATAGCGCGCGTGCTGTCTCAACGAAAGCGAAAGTGTGCTAGCAATGGACGGACGTGTGAGCTCGGCTGCGGAGCGCCACCACTGCCCAATCGGACTGACCCCACCAATTACACGTATTGCAGCTTTTATACGGCGATTAAAAATATAGCACGTTCAACTTACGAAAAAGAAAAAAAACTCGACGCACCGCCAAAACGTACGACACCCTCTCCAGGGGTGTTGGAGGGGAGAGGGGTGACACCTCCAACGCATAAATGAGAGAGGGGAGAAGTAGAAGAATAGATGAGGAGGAGATTGCGTTGTCCCAGTGTCACAGTTTCGCAGTGCGTATGAGACGACGATGCCCCACCACATCTGAATTGGCCAAGGTGGGAGTTCCCCTGTTGAGACGGCGGGGGTCAGAGGGGCCAAACCTCTCGCTTCTGTGCGAAGGTGATTAGTCTAGTCTTGGAGGGGGATTTCTCCCCACTTCTAAGATCAACGTAGAGGAAATCTACAACCCCCTGCTGTGATGAACGATGTGTCCATAGTGGCGTGGGGAGCGCCCCAGCTACAGTCGGATAATCTACAGAGACAGGGCGAGAAGAACATTGAATTATCTACAAGAAGAAAAATAAAGTAAAGGATAACACGTTCACTACTTTTATGGATCTGTGTCTAGTCACACACCAATTTATTAACTCGCGTGTAATTGTAAATATACTTACAATTCGTGTAATACAAAGTTGAAACAATAACAATAGTTACAGTATCACTAAATGCACATACAAAATGATAATAATAGATACAAGTGAAATATATCGACGTCTTAAAAAAATAAATATAACATTTTTAAAAAGTTGAACATTTTAATGTGGGATATGTATCGTGTTGGGGCAAAATTGCCAAGAAATGAACATCCCAGTGTTGATAGTGAAAGAGAATAAGATCCCTTCGAAAGATTAGGAGAAAGAGAGAGTATACAGTTAGAAGAGAAATGAATATGATCCAATTTGAGGTAGCTGTTGGGGTGCGGTGTGAGCCTTCAGTGGCTCCTCCCATTCTTGCGCAACGCACTCCGCTGCCACGCACTCGGTGAGCGATTGCGCCTTCTCACCTCGCGTATATTTCTTTGTGAGTGGTCACCGCCGGCCGCTATGGGAATTCGCCATTGGTCGCCCGTCGGCGTGGAGGTAGGACTTGTTGGTCGTGTTGTGCAACGCGACCGTGTGGGCGGCGGCGTCGACTCTGTGTGTGCCAATTGGTTGTACAGTAGGAGAACTGGAAGATGTCAGAGTTCATGGGATAGGGGATGGTTGAGTGAGAGTTCATGGGAACGATGGTGATATTGGGGAAGAGGCGGAGTGACCGCTCCTTGCTCCGAAAGCGACCTTCCGTGGACATCTCGCCGCGCCCCTTCGCTGCCGGTCTCGTGATGCTTGCGAAGTGGGAGAGGACAGACATATGGAGAGGGGGTTGGTTCCCTGCTGTGATCGAACCCGCGACCCGGCAGGCGTTCGGGGAGGCACACACGCAAGCAGGCGTTCGCAGTGCGGCCTTTTCTGGGTCACCAGGGAAGCCCGTGGCTGAGGCACAAGACACGAAGGAAGGAAGCCGTGTGAGCGTTGAGCCCCTTCGCTGCCACCACACAATGTCAGCTTAAAGAGAAGAACGCCGTTACGGCATCTCAAGAGGACTTCATTCCAGCGAAGCAGCAGAATTTGCTATTTGAACAGTTCAAGAGACCTATGACGTCATTTTATCAAACTAAAAGTTGCAAGATTGGGTCTAATATCGACGTATTGTTCATCACAAACGAGAAAAAAATATCCATCTCTCATAGATTATTGACAGACGTGATTTTATGTTTGTGCAAACTAATAGAAAAATTACTTTATAATAAATTTGTGTATTGAATCTTAAGAGAAAATACGGTAGAAATCGAATTTTTTAACATAAGAGAGTGAAACTTGACGCTTTTACATAAATATATTTTAATTGTTCCACTTTTACGCTTTGATGAAAGAAATCTTTTGAACGTGAATAAATTGTTTTCACATGGATTTTTATCATTAGAAGGGATAGATGCAATGTACTCGCTTTTATACGAAGGAAAATGCAATTTTTGAGTTAAACAGAGTTATTTACAAGTACTATGGGAATGAAATTTGCTAGATGGAAAATCTAATGATTGTAGCGTACCAATTTGCAGGTTCTATGCTAGATATTATTTCCGAATTGTGAGACATGAGCGGTATTAGTAGTACTATTATAACTTTGTGAACTTGTGTAACCTCACTCATGAATACACGGTTTCTGTGGTTTTGGCTTGTTATTCAAATGCGGTGTTACCATGTCAGCTTAAACGAGCTGACAGGATCAAACAGAACAAGATACCAAAACTGGAAACTCGAGAGAGAACGACCTCAATGGGGAAATAAAGAAGATATGCTTTTAAGAATGAAAAGAGCGTAGAAAAACATTCATTCTCCAGTTTATTCGTACTTAAGATTAATTAAAATGGTTAGCTTAAAATTAAATTTAAACAAACAATACTGTGGAAAATGTATTATTCCGGTGCTACTAAAGGATTTTGTATTATGAACGTATCAGAGAAAAACCGTACAAATAAAAGTTTTTAAAAACATTTCCGTATTGACAAAAATTAATATTCATTCATAAAACCAATTTTTTCACTTGTGTTTATGCAGAACAAAATGAAAATTCCGAGATGTTTACTGTTTTTCTCTACGATTTCTGTTGTGCTGTTAGAAGACAGAGGTTTATAATAAAAAATCCGATAGTAGTAAAGGAGTTTTATCAAGCTATATATTAAATGATATTTTAAATATATTATATATGTTTAAGTACGCCAGAACTGTCGGTTTTAAAGCGAAACCCATTGAGTTTTTGCTACTGAAGATCTAAAATTATGTAGATCTTAACATTCTATGTTCTCGGACAGTTAGTATGGCAGTAGTTATCCAACGTAAAGATCAAAATTTCTTTTTTGTGAGGAAGCAAATTATTGAGGATGCATATCGAGTTGATTTCGAACAGCGACGTCCGTTGTATGTGAACCGGTTCGATTTGAGTGAAGAGCAGATCTCACTTCTCGTGCCAAAATGAACCAACGCAATGGAATATCTTTATCTGTTGCACAGGGACAATGCTAGATCGCTTTCATGATATTTGGCTTATCCACTATTTTTTGAAGTACTGGTAACTGTGAATAACGAGGTAAATTGATTAAGACACGGCTGCTAGATTTTACGCTCAGAAACTACGATTCGAGAAACAGTAGAAACAACGTGGCGTACAGGATCAACATTACAATAGAATGAAATTTTATAAGAAGATAATTCAATTACCACTTACGACTTTTTAAGGACGATTACAAAATATTTTGTGCGTTTTGAATCCACAACATTTCGAGTTCAAACGTGTGTATTTAAAACGCACGTAATATTTTAAATGTTGTAATTTAATTATTTATTTTTTAAGTTCAGGAAAAACCTTGAACCTTTGAAACCTCTATAAAACTGTTGCACCAAAATAATTCAATATTTTACTAGCCAAAATATTCTGTTAACTATTTATTTCTAGAAAACCTAATCTATCAGTACATTACTCTTAAAAACTTTACAAAAACATGAAAGGGTGTACTCATTTAGAAGAAAATTTTAATCCTTCCTTCGTTTAAGATTTACCTAAATTTACCTAAATTGTATGACTGCTTTAAATTCTATGAGGTTAACTTTCATGTAGATCTTAACATGATTTGTAAAATAAGAAATGACATATCTCAAGAATAATAGTTTGTTTTTTCTGTATTAATAATATTCAGATTTTTTACACCATTTAACACTTCATTTCAAATAATTATGCTAGAAACCTATCTTGATAACCGGTTGAAAATTATCATTAAAATTCTATTATTGATATTACTGTTAAATTGTGGTAAATTTGAGTTTTTATACATGTTCTCGAACTTAAAACTTACTTCCATTTTGTCCATAGCCATATATTTTTGTTTGTTCGATTCTTTCTTTAAATTTCTTCTAGTTTTATATAAAACGTGATGGAAGGAAATTATTGCATACGCAGTGATCGAGAAAACTGTATTTTCTCATGTAATTCTTATCCACATCTCTTACATGATTTCGGAAATTTTAACCATCATATCCAATATAACTTATATTACAAGTTGATTGGTTGAATGAGATATCGTTCAATGAGACAGGAGAAAATATAGCGCAGACGTCCTCAGGTGGTAAAAAAAAAACACTATTGAAATTGCATATTCAAAGATTCCTTGAACGTAACATATAGAGAAAGAATATTATGAATACTATTTTAAACTTCATTGGTCTTTTACATGAAATACTAATATTAATTATTATGAATTATAATAAAGTTCACCTTATTGTCGATCGAACCATACGTTTAAAAATCATCAACAAATAAATCTTTACAGATCGCACATGGTTTATATCTACGTAGATACTCAGAAAATAACATGTAAATGCAGAGAAATCAAATTTCTCATGCAGGTATTAAATCAAAGGTATATAAAAGTCGGGTTTTATTACCGATTCAAAAACGAACGCTTTCTATAGTACTTGTTACGCCTCGTGAAATTTGACACCGAACCTGTGCAAACGGAGGTTTTGATTAAGGCACATCCCAATACGATGTTTGTGGAGAAACGTATAATCGTCTTCACCAGAGGACCAGCACTTGTCTGCTGCGCCATCACGCCTCCAGGCTTCTTTCCTCTTCTGCGATTGGAGGTGGTCAGATATTGCGGTTTCTGTGGGGGATCCGACTACAAGACTGGAATTGAGCAGAATTTCCAGCGTCGAAACTTCGCTTAAATTTAAGCCTTCAGAAAATTTCCAAACTCAATAAGCGATTGAATTAACTTTTTTAAAAGGTTTAATTAAAAAACATTTACAACTGCAACTAAATAATAACTCAAAAGTTCTTGAAATCGAGACACACACGGTAAATAAGTAATTTAAAATACAAAAATACTAAATTGTTATTCTTGCTTATGGAAAGCAATTCCAGTAACTTAGTAAATGTAGTGGATCCCAGACCATATCATGTCATTCTTCACCACATTTTCAAAAATTGGAAAACTTTTAACATATGAAGATAAAATCGTTGAAAATATCTTAGAGACGTTTTCAACTATCTACTGTGATTAATCATTGATAAAGGACTACAAAATTGTATAAACTAGCAGGATCCGACTCTCGAGTTTCGGGACCATTGTTTTATTGCTTACTTTTTTATTTTATATCTAGAAATGATCAACAATTAACATAAGTAGAAATCAATAAAACAAAATTAAAGAGGAAATACGTTAATTATGGTTGGTAGAACCAAAAAGCAAAATTTTTTATTAGCTTTTGGTTTTAACCCTACACCTCCACATGAGGTCTCTTCCCAACAAGGGGATCTAATGATCTTGATGTTGACGAGCCGTAAAGCCCCCCCCCCCCCCCCCCCCCNCTCCCGTTCGGTTTCACCTCGACACGCTCTTTGGATAATCGCTCCAGCCTGGCTCTAAACGTGGTTGTCATTGACAACAATGTGTCTCTATTGTTCACAAGTCAATTTGTTTTCTTATGGGGTAAACTCGGTGTTAGTTCCTATTTTTAACGTGGTACAGTGTACATGGTATAAAAATATTGTGATTGTGCACTCCATTGAGTAAAGGGCTACTGTGACACTATTTTCTTTACGTTTTAGTGTTTTCAACACACAAATGAAGTCACAAAGTAAGGTGCCTGGTTTTATTATATTGAAATCAATAAATTAATTCAGAAATTAATTCAAACGTAATTCTGAAATTAATTCAAACGTAATTCTGAAAAGAAAGAAATAATTTATGAATCAAAAATATATTTCTTAAGATCCTATTGAAAAATTGAAGGGAATTGTAGATTTTCAAAATTTTGAGTGGAACATGTGTAATTGAGTGTAATTCTTGATATTACATCTGTGTTATCCATGATTAATAAAAGATATTTTTCTATTGTAATTCTTGCACGTTTAACTGATTACTGCAGTATTTAAAGCGATTAATATTACTCTTCATTAGATTTACTAATATCATTAACATACAGAAATATCTTAAATTGAGGTGAACCTCACCGAGATCTCAGTCCCGTCTCCCATTTTCATTCAACAAAACATAATTAACTAATATCACTATTCATCTAAATTCTAGAATATCTTATCTGAAGCATATTTAATATATTGTGTAATTTCTGTCACTGAATGGCATACAAAAATTTCATAGTATAAAATTTCACTGACACCATAAATAAAATGATGAAAAACAATTCTTTAATTCAATCAGTGATATTTTTTTCCAAGATGCCATTAATTTTGTAACGAGACTGAAACACGAAATTTCCGTATTTTTGCTTTAGAGAAATCATCACGTGCAATTAAAACTTCACACTAAGCGAAATAAACGTTGCTTTTTGCGAATAAAACACGAAATGGTTGACGTGCAAGAACTAAGAAATCTAAGAATTCCGAATATTTTGTTTCTTAGACGATGTTTTTGCATCTATAATTGCATTATTATTTTTATTATGAATGTAAAAATAACTTTTAACTCTCGAATCATTTTTGTTGTTGTAAAGGAATGTGTGGTAAAATGAATATTTATGCGTTTCATTAAACATCTTGAAAACCATAAAGAAATATGTAGATTTATAGTAATTTACTATGAATATATTTATTGTAAATACTTTATGTGAAACACCCGACTTCTTGTAAGCGTTTTCGTCAAATTTCACATGAATTCATATTTTTTCGCTTCTTTCAAATTATATTCGATCTTCGTGTTCCTTATCAATACCTTAACTATTTATTTACAAAAAATTTGTGTGATTTTGACATATGTTCTTTACATAACGATATTAAACGTATTCCGAAAATCTTTGATCAGACGCTTCGGAAATATTAAAAATTAGTCCTGAAAATCGCTAGTGAACGTCTCCTCAGAAGGTCTAATAATTCTGTGTAAAAGTTATTATAATGTCCTACGTAGCTTCAAGTTGAAGTCATCATTTGAACTGATACAGCTAAATGCTGATTTGTGTAGTCTGTGCCTGGTCTCATACCCGATCTGTTTATTCCGTATAATGTAGATTTACATGTAATTTTATGTCCTTGGAAGTTGGCTTGAAACACAGGTTCATGAGATAGAGATTGATCATCGTATGAGATAACTCTCAAAACTGTCCATACGCATAATTATGCTACATAAAATTCCACGTACTGTACATACTACTTGTTCTTAAATGTATTTGAATTTAATATATCGCCCTGGAGCAGTTCCATTTCTTTTTTAAACGTCTGATCTTGTAAAATGTTTATTCAACCTTTACTTCCCCTTAAAGAGTTTTATTAATAAATGAGTAAATAAAACGAGAGAAAATATCATTGACATTTTACTTTAGAATCCTGGAATTAATATAGCTTTGCCTTCCTGCAATGCAATTCGTTCTTACTGACGACATTTTGAAATTGAACATAATTAGACAAGTGTCATATTTGTCCCGTATAAACGTTCCTCAAAACCTATGTAAGATATGGTTGTCCTTTATTCAAATGGAGGCATTGAATTATTCATCGAATCACAGTGATTCTTTCTCGCCTACCTCTCATCGCGAATTTCTTGCGAATGGTTTACGATTCAACGATATAATCGAGACAAATATAAAAGGTATCGATTCGACACGTAATTTCCCGACATCTTTATGGATATTTGTTCGCCTACGACAATGCGTGTACTACACGCGTGCGTCCTTCACGCGTAAACAAGACGTCCTTTCCTTGGGTGGAGCGGAAAGATCTAGAAGCTCCCACGGCCATCTTCTTTCCTCCATGGCGTTTCCCCGTGGCTCCTCTTCAGCATCTTCAACCAAAAGCAAAGGGTGCAACTGCAAAAAAAAAAAAAAAAAAACTTGCTGTATCCTTTGGTATCCGCTCACTCACAAACAATACGTAGTTGAACACTTTGCACATCCGGTGAATGCGATCAGATATTAAAGGTCGACGAGTTCGCAACTAATCACAGCACTTGACGTAGTGGTGGCACAATTAAGGGCGGTTGTTTTCTTGCGCATGGAGGCCTCCGGGGACTGCACTAGGTATGTACTCTGCCATCATTGACACGTGCTTCGGAAGGAACACATGTTTATCTCAGCGAGATATTATAATCTGTAAAATTAACAAAGTTTTGGGGTGAGAAAACGGCGGAAGTGCGGAGAGGTATAACAATTTCCCATAGTAGAAGGTGTGATAGAAGCAAAGCGTGTAGACACCTCCCGCCATTTCTTACAAATGAAATCCGAAGAAGGCGTCGACTTTCTTTTAAAGCCCTCCGTCTACGTCCAACAGACAGCAAGTTCCTCTCCCTACCCCTCAACATCTGATATATTATTATGGCTGTTTCGTCAGTAGCTTTCCCTTCCTTAGCACAATGAGGTCAACGCCATAATTGGCTTGGAAAGCCAGATTTTTAAAAAGCCACAAATGCTGCTTCATGAGGAAAGAGAGGGGCAGGTGCTGTTGAGACGCCAATGACGGCGTTGGGAAGGGCCTATGAGGAGGGGATTGGGGGCTTACGTAAACCATCGTAATTATTGCCCCGAGATAATCTGATTATAGCTAATTTATATGTATCATTTCATGGGCTTAACATTACTTCGATATGTTGGATAACATATAAAGAAAGACAAATTTAAATGCTTATCTGATTTAAATATTAATGAAAGGTTTAGATTTCAAAATATTACACATTAGATGCCACAACTCGAACATATTACCCAGTTTTTTGCTTTTCTAATGAGAATAAACGTTATTTAAAACAATCCAAGTCTTCCCTCGCATAAATTTTGGATATTTTATTTGGTAAGATGTTAAATAAGCAAATACAAAGAGAATATGTATAAACCACATGAAAATAGGATACGCCTTTTATATATATGCGATAATGACGATATTATTTCAAGCTTGATTCTGTATAATGAATTATAATTTTTAATATTATAAATAGAATTATAGCTAACTACTTCGGTCAAATTATTTTTCGTAATTGAAATGTTATATAGCTGAATATGAAAACGTACTCAGTAATATTCCGAGAATACGGAGAAAAGTGTGATTACTGTCCTTCATGCGTATTGGAAATGCTAGTAAGCTAAGAAAATTCGACGCAGGATTCTAGTTTTTTTTCGTTACGTTCTTCAATCCTCTGATGGAATCCGGGTCCGTGTTCTACAGTGCAAATGTCGGGTAGTTTTATTGTACGTCGTTAATCCCTGCGGCTAATAGCAGTAGCGTGATCTGGTGGCACGTGGCGTGGTCCCTGAAGAAAATTCATTTTACTCCCGCAGAACAGTGATTCCCCGAGGTATTGGGTGCTTGCGAAGTTTCTGTTTTACCCACATGAAATAACCGGTTTGAGAAATTATATTATAACGTAAAATTAATATATTATTTATTATCTACAATGAATATTATTGACATCGTTGTACGTTTCGCAGGATATCCGTTTTGATCGATGTAATGATATGGTCTTGAACTTTCTTTCCCCGTGTCATGTGATTCATTTCCTTCATTTGGCGATGTAATCTTATTTGATAATAAAACAATTTTACACCTAATTCGAAACAAAAGCAATTCTTATGTTAATGTGAAATAATGTGAGTCATTTCTTAAGAAATGGACTTAAAACAATTGATTTCTTGAATGTAACATCATATGAATTTCTATTCAATGTTCGCAGGAAAAAAAATTCTATAAAACTAGTATTGTATTATGGTCTCATCGTGATGAAATGTTGAGACATGGATAAAAGTCAGCGACATGTAAGAACCAAGGAAGCAGTTCTTGTCTCATAACGGAGAAGGTGAACGTACCAGTAAAATCACTCATGTCAGTTTCATAGATTTACTTTGACACTTTCAATACCGCAATTTGGAGAGACTCATTGCAATGAGAAAGTAGTGATTTGGTTTATTAATGAGCAATTTATACCGAACTGTGGGTTAGTGATATTAGTGACATGACATTATTATGTACACATAATTATGCATACGTGACATTAGTATGTATGGAACTGTCTGGGGAGACATGCAAGGCCGCTTACGTAGCAATTGTGGAATCTTATTTGAAGATTCCGAGTCTTTGTCTTGTGAATGTGGTTGAAAAGAATTTACCTGGGAACATTTGACTTCATATACCTATTCACACTTACATTGAATACATTTTCACTTTTGCTGAGCCTCGTGAAACGGGCGACGGGATTAGATTGCGATTCCATTTCAATTTCAAGTTTTTTATTTACAAAATACAGCTAGCTTTGCTGATAGGGTTCATAATTTAGACTACATTTACACAGTTCTTGCAGTCATTCACGCTATTATTTCGAGTTCCTTCCGATCTTATTCCAATTAAAACTAACATGTAAATATGATGAACAACACCGTCCCTTTTTAATAATCTATCACTTGGAGATCAAAACAGTAAAATAAACCTGAAATTTTTTACAGAATAAAATCATATTTAGGTTTTTACTTCCACTATATCCGACCAACTTGTTAATTCTCTTTACGAGCAATCTACTATTTCTTTTCGTGTTGTCAGTACATGTTATATTCTAAAAAAATTCGCTTTATAGGCTACATTTATTCTATTTTTTATAATACATTCGAACAAATGTAATTTATGTGCAAACGTACTTTTTTCATTGACTTTTCATTAAATCGCGTCTAAATTTGAATATTTTTGAAAATATTCTCCTCTGTGACTACAACATCGTTACACTCAAAGCGCGCGCATTACTTTGTACTCCTCCCAAATACAGAGTCTTTTTTAATATAATGTTTATATGCATTTAAATTGCGTAGTAGAGAGGTTTTTGTGTAAAAATTGATAAACTTGTAACCATTTTTTTTGTTTTATCTTCGTAATCAAATAATGACATCTTTCGTTGTTTTTTTTATTTACAGATACATTTTTCATTATTACTTACGGTTATGCACTAAAATAAAATTAACAGCATTAATTGTACATTGCAATGATCACAAAGAAGTTTCATTCTACTGTGCCATACTAAAAGTGCAATTCTTTCCGTATTCGTAACATTCTTATGATAGTGGTATAATATCTGATTGTGAAATGTTTATTAAAAGGAATTATTAAAATAAACATAATCTTGTGCACGTCACTCTCATAAGCAGAAATTTGTGTGAATTCTGAATTCTTTGAACGCGTAACAACAGGGGAAACATACTCCTGTCTGTAGGCTTATACAAGACAAAACTGGTTTTGCAGACGGCACCCAGCAGCAAAATATCTGTCGTATTTCAAAAACATGAAGAAAGTATGAGTAGATCATGATTTAAACTTGTCATCGTTTGTTACGCACCTCGTAATTGCTTAATGAACTATTTGAAAGATTATTTTAGAAATTTAATGAAGTTCATGCTCATTTTCATGAATTGTACTATTCGTCATAAATGTTACAAATGGTGTTTCAAATATTGTTGATCCACTACAACTAACTACTCAACATGGAAATTTGCAAATTTGCATATTTAAAAATATTTTCTGAAATATATTTTAATAGAAAACATCTGGAAAGAATTGTCCATCCGTAAAAAGGAAATATATAAGTTAAAGAGGTTTCTCAACTATTAATTTGCGTAGGTATTGTTTTCATACATGAATATTATTAGAACAAAAAGACACAGATTCACCGATGAACATGTTGATGATTGTTTCCGATTCTTTCCTTTTCTTTCAGATAGTGAAACATTGTATACAATGCATTATAGTAACCAGTTTACCATGCCATTGATCAATTTTTTTGCGTTTACTATTTTTTTTATAATATATGTAATATATTTCTATTCAACATGATTGTGTTGATTAGAGTTTTGTTGTACTCGATCTAGTTGATTTATCTGGTTTAATAGTAGAGCGCAGTAACAATGACGAAGTGGAAGTTTTTAAATATGAAAATAACCATCACCATATTTTGAACTTCTCGTTCCTCATTTTGTTATGATAATTGCGGTGTATAAATGAATTCTTTCTACCTTACGGCTAATTTGTTTTCTTCGCAAAATCTATAATGATACTTCCGTATAAGAATTAGCAATAAATATCCCTAAATAATAGCTGTAATCGACGGGGAAATTTTATCTCTTTCTTTGGATCACCGCTTAATATTTCTTTACCAAGTTCTGATACCATCAGCCGTAACATAATCTGCTCAGTTAGGACCATCATGTTGCAACCCAGGAGCAACGTCTAACGAGCAAACCCAAATCGTTGGTTACGGTTGTTATTAATTTAAATATAGAAATTACATTTGCTTCGAGGTGCGTTGAATTTCGCATGAATTTATCCATCATTTATGCGCTGCTGCTCTTGAAGGACGTCTTGTGATGTATAAGTCCTGGATCACGAAGTCTGCATGGAAAAGGAGTGAAGTAATGTGATGGATTTTGCAATATTCCTTTGTCGTAAACTTATGGACTAAAACCATCGGTAGTATACCAATCAAGTCTTTCCAATGATAATTAAAGAATACTATTTCTTCTGTGAACGTTAAAAAAGTTTGTAGTACCTCCGTACAAGTGTTTGCTAGCAATATTCGTTCAGTTTGTTTCACTCTTCCTCCTTCAAGTAGCACAGTCATGAGTATATTGATATCACAGCTGTAATATATTAAATGATGACATAGTTAATGCGTTGTTTTAATGCAAGTATTTTTATTATAATTTAAATTCAAGCTGAAAATGTATGATTGGACACTTAGAGAAGGATGTGCAGAAGGTTCCAATGATGAGCGCAATATATACTCTGTATCTCCTCTACAAGTGTGCCTCAGATAAAAACAGTTTTGTGGATATATTTTTTTAAAGAACGCAGAGTTCTTTTCGTCGCAGACGTCTTCGCAAATCTGATATTTTATCGTCAGAGGAAGCACCTCACAAATTGTAAAAATGAAGGGGACTCTTCTCTCCTCCAAAAGTTCCTCACAACTCATTCACTATTAATGAAACCGTTTCTGTTAAAGAAGTCAATCGATTTTAAGTTTGAAAAGAATTCTCTTCAAAAATATGCACCATTAAAAGAGAAAATTTTAATATAGAATTATTATTAAATGACGAAATGTACACCGAGTATTATGAACAATTATTTCTAACTCTGATATTTCTCGTCTTCTACTCTGTCAATCTTGACACTGTTGTGCACACCATCTCTGTAGTCCCATACTGACCCGGATTTTTCTAATTTCTCTTCGAGTATTCTTCCTTCTGAAGAGTAAATTCTCTACTTTTTCCCCACGTTGCCATGCAAAGTATTCAGATGCTGATTTAACAATGAAATATTTATTTGTTTATGTAATAAATGGCAAGAAGTTAATACTCCAACGAAATTAATTATTTCAAATTAACTATTTCAAATTTTATAAGATTTTCTGGAAGTTATGGAGTACAATGTACTATTTATGTACCAAGGGTGTCAATATAGAGAAAGATATTCTACTTTACACTCCTTGTAAACATTGAAAACAATTTTTCATTTAAAATATACTTAAAAATAAATAATTCATTTAAAATATATTTTAACAAAAATATGTCTTTATTTCAATTTTCTTCTACCTTTTTTCGTTGCTTTCAGGAACGAAAAGTATTTTTATTCAACGATGATTTAATTATTTTCAGCGAGGATATGATACATAGTAATGTTTGTTTTTTCACCCCAATACTAAAAGAGATTTTTAAAATTTTGGCATAAAAGGTGAAAGTTATGTGAAACGACAGAAGTCCAAAAGAATAATACACTTTATGTCCACTCGAAAAATAATTTAACAAATTTTTAAACATTTAAAAACGATCCATCTATCCCCTAGATTTGAGACTGATTTGGTTTCTTGTTTATCAAGGTTACGAAAGTACTTCACCGATGAAATTTCGATGTAGAGACGGAAGTGACCTTTTCCGGAGAGAGAAAAATCTTCTCCTGCAGAAGTTGGCTTTACGTAAAGAGCATAATGGAATTACAATACCATTCGACTGCGTCACTGCAAGCTTCGTCTATGAATGGAGGAGAAGCCGCAGGTATGCCATCACCTGCAAGAGGAATCCTTATCAAAGCAAAGCCAGGCATTTTGAACATTCAATGAATGACGTCATTATGAGAGAACGAAAATAAATAAACGTTCAAGGATTGCAATAGCAAATTGGAGAAAACAGATCACTAGTGCATTTAACAGAAATGAAGACGATGTCTGGTATTTTATGAAACTGTTCAGAACATGAATTCAAAATACCTATTGTCGTACCATTGTCCTAGAAATGAATTATTTTCGAAAAGGCGAACATTCAGAGATAAAAACACGTGGACGAAAATAGAGAACAAGAATTTTGTAATAGCAGAAACCCTGCGCAATTAGCAGATTCTTTGAATGGAATGTGTCATTGACTGAATGTAACTGTAAAAGATAAATACAGTGTGCTTTGATTAGTGTGTATAGTACCCCTTGTAACGGAGTTTAATTGGACCTTAGTAGCATTCAAATTGCATCGCTTGCACTTGTAAATAGCATAACTTGTTCTCCGACCTTCATTAACACCGTGTTTGTTTTCTTTCTTTCTGTTCAGAACAGGCGCGTACTGTAAATCTTTTTGCGATGATATGTATGGAAATATAATCATTACAATATTAGGAATAATGGTTTTCACTGTTTAATGAACTAAGTGAAAATGTGAAACATACGATAATTTTCACTATGTTGAAAATATTTTCTTAACATTATGCTGTCAAAAGTCCTTATGACTTGTGTGCCGTAAATTTGTGCGAAATTATCAGTATATTCTGTTGCTGTTATTTTAATCTCTGTTAGTTGAGTGTACACGTTCTTTCAGTTAATATATGCCGTTTCAGATCACATGAAAATATACAATTTTTCTTTCTTGCCTTTCCTATCGTGAAAATTTAATTTGTGGACAATATAAGAAAATGTTTGTACAGTAAACAAAGCAAACATTTCTGAAATCCAGATTTAGTAAAAATATTTCAGTCCTGATTAGTAAAGATAATTCAATACCTCGTGTGATCTGCCATGTTATCAGAGTGAATAATGCAATGCTCTGGGCGTAAACATTTTTGTATCTTGAAGCGTACGTGCATGCTGTAACCGCATTCGCCACGGACACCGCCATTGCCCATGAGAATGTTAATGGAGATACGGTCTCCTCGCTATGCTGCATCTACAGATGTTGTAATGAAAGGTGGGTTCGTCATTTTCCACTCAAGCGCATTTGCAACTTGCGTTTTGAAAATCTCTTGTTTCGTTTTGTATAAACATTTTTTAAATCAGTTTGAAGGTGTTTTAATAGTCCTCTGTTTCTCCAATTAACTTTTTGATTAAGTAGGTTTGTAGCTTTTTGATGGGAGTTGAGGCTGTTCAGGTGACGACGCGTTGAAAGATTAAAATCGAGAATTTAAAAAATTAGATTACAATGTTTAGACGCGGGGTCACCTGGGTAGCTCAATTCCCAATGACTCTACCCGCGAAAACCTTCACTATCTTCTAGTTTTTTAGATTATAGGATGAAGAATTCATTACAAAGAGATTTAAAGGCACTACAGCTCGAAAAAATAATTGCTTATTTAAGAGTGATTAATTTATTATCCGTGTAGTATTTGTTATAGTAATTTACCATATTATGTCATATTATTTTATGGACGTTTTGAGAATCATAATTATATTTGTTCTTTTTTTTACTTATCATAAACTATACTCCGAAATTTGTGAATAATAGAAATATTGTAAAAAAATGAAGTTACATCCAAGTACTTTCATAACAATTACCGACTTTTCCGGAAAGATTAGAATTTTAATATTCATCCTTAACGGTTTTCTTTGCAACCCTCGGAAATGGTAAGGATGATGAGGCTGGATATCTGGAGTCACATATTAGATATTCTACAATATCCATTACACTTACAAAAATGTAATCTACAAAACACCGGTAGTGCTAATGGAGACTGTATCCGGAAACCTTAGTCTCAATTCGGGATCTTCAAGCAGGGTCTGCTTCACTCTGTCGTTAGCGCGAGAAGCAGCTCACCGTCAAATTTTATGATCCAAAACTTGATCAATTACGCCGCTATTTGAATCACGGAACAATGACTTCGTGCCACGCATGTTTATGAACACGTCTCCCAGGCAACAGGTCACGGAGCCAGTCATTGACGTCTGCCGCGAGAATGCCTCATGGCAATGGGTTGACGCACGCTCTTAATTCCCGGATACACGCAAAGAAACCAAACATTTTCAATTTTTTCTTTAAAAAACATTACACTTATCACTTATGAAATACTCAAATAAAGTAGGTTCAATTTAGTTTCTTTAATTTTCATTAGATTTAAGATTCTTGTTCACATTTATTCTCTAATATGACGAATTCGAACTTTTCTTTTGCCTCTAACCGTCTCCTGTAGGGTCAGTTAATATTATACCTTTAGAATTCACAACTATCGAAAAGAAAATCACTATAAATGCTATCGTAACCAAATTCATTATACAAATTATCTATTCTATCATGAATTGATCCTATAAGTTTTTTTTGAAACGCTCTTGATGATTTTCGTTTTGTTCGAAGGAATCAAGGTATATTCCATAACTTATGCATAAAACTCTTCTTCTTCTAATCCAAGAATTACAACCATCATTGAATTATCTTCAGTTAAAATTGAAGCCCGTTGAGAGTGAGCACAAGTGGAATTTCGTATTTCACAATAAATGTAAATGACCTCAAGCGGACGTGTTAGAAAACAAATTTTCCATTAGTTACAAAAAATAAAATAAATAAATGGCACTAAAAATTAATTATTTTTTAAAGTATAGATTTTTCTTTCTATGAAGTATCTTATTCACCACACCCTCCTCTTGTGTTCAAAATAGGAATAAATGGGGGTCAAACGTAAATACTTTACATTTATTAAGAAAATTTCTTTATGTTATAATGAGATCATAGAGGTACGGGATTAAATATCTAAACCCGGTATTTTCGTAACAAACCCGGAAAATTACAGTTAAATTACAATAAAATTAATAATACTAATAATAAGAAAATTGTTACAATTTGTGTATAACCACATGGAGGACAATAAACTAATTTATTCTCCGCAAGTAAGACCTAAAGCTAAAGACACATCTGCATCTACGGAGCGGACCGATTTTTCCGCCGACCTGTTTTATCTTGGGCTAAGACACAATATAAATAAAAAAATAATTTATTTAACAACAATACAAATGAATTCATAATTTGATTTTTAGTGAATCTTAACTTAGGTTTTCCCGTATTTTTAACAGTCATTATACGGGGAAATTTTTACTCGTCTGTTTTCCTACAATAGCACAATACGTATTGGTACATCCCCTGTTTGTTACGTCTTGTTATATCATTTTAATCTCATCATCATTTTATGCACATTCTGCAGGAGACTTCGTGGAATATATTGTATCTTGCTCTTGAAGATATCATGTCCGAGTCGTTATCTTGCCGTCTAACCTCCACTTTCTGTAGTCTCAAAATTAAGTCACATCTTTCCATATTATAGGTATCGCTGTCCCATGACACGTGATTCCTCTCTACTTTCCCTTTCCCGCAAATACATTCTTCTACTTTCCCTTTCCCGCAAATACATTCTTCCCTGTCAGTCTTTCGTATTTTTGTCAAGTATGTTGCAAAATTTCCGTGTCCAGTCAGCATCTCCATCATTTCTCATCCTGGTCTAAACCACTTTCTGTTCCTAAAGGCATAAGTCACGTCCGGTATTTAAGGAAAAAAACTGGTCGTCCTGTCGTTTCATTAGTCCATCGTATCTGCCATGCATTCATCAATTCTCTGGTTATTTTTTCTCTTCCTCCTTTCTCGTCCTTGGTTATGGTCGTGTCGTTAATTTGTATTTCTCCCGTTTTTTCTTAGCCAATAACGCAACCCCATTTTATGCAAATGAATGTTTATTGGCATTACTCCTAGGAGCACCTCTATACTTGCTGTCGCGACTGTATTGAAGCACCAGCTTAACCGGACTAAACATTTCCGTTGTGTGCAATGTAATAGTCTTTCCATGTGTATATTCGTCAGATTCACCAACCATACACTTGCTGCATAACTTATTATAGGCCTGATTCCTCCTTTATATAAATTAACTAACTCTTGTTGTGGTAGATTTTTGTTATTGTATCCTACCCGCAGTAAACTGTTATGTACTTTTTTTGCTTTTTCCGTTACATATTGTATGTGTTCCCGAAAAGTCAAAACCTTCATCCAAAATAATACCTAAGTATTTGTTAGTACGCACAATTTTGATGCTTTTCTCCTCCTAGTTTAATTATTGGATTTCGGCGTTTTCTATTGTTGTTTCCAAAATACATACCCTTAGTTTTTTCTTGTGATAACTTCAATCCTTTCTGTTCCTTAAGTTCTTCACATAGCTTCATAGCACAATTACCTTTCGCTTCTAACTGTCGATGACTTTGCCCTTCTACAAATAGACATATATTGTCCGCATATGTTACAACGTAAGCATTGTTTTCTTGCATTGTTCTTAGTATATTATTTATACACAAATTCCATAGCACAGGTGATAAAGATGAGCCCTGGGGACACTCTCTAAAATTTCTTTTTAATGTTGTTTCCCCTCCTAGTGTGAGCATTGTATGTCGTTCAGTTAAGAAAGATCTCAATAAGTCTATTAATTGACCTGGTACATTCAAGTTGTTGTTGCAAGAAGTTCTCCCCACCTGACATTATCAAGTTCACCTTGAACGTCTACAAACACTACCTGCCCGTATTTTCCTCCTCTTCGTTCGACTACATTTACTAAGTCGTGTATAGCATCCTCCGTGCTCTTTCCAACTCTAAATCCATATTGGTGTTTATACATTAAACCATTTTCTTCTATATATACCCCAATTTTCTCACCAAGACATCGATCCAAAACTTTCCCTAGTGTAGGCAATGATGTAACTGGGCGATACGAGATAGCTTTCGTCAAATCTCTTATTCCTTCTTTTTGAAATACCCGCAACACTCCTATTTTCCATTACTTTGGAAAATCCCCTTCATGTATGAATTGGTTATGCTCGTGTCGTTAATTTATCCAAATTTATCCAGAAACTATTTATCATATATTTCATACGTTGGTGTAACCATCTCATGAGTTATTTTCTCAAACTCTGGTGCTTTACCTCCCTTTACGTGTTGTATTATTCTAGCGAGTTCTTCTTGAGTTATCTCTGGACCTTCCCCTCCTTTTTGTTGCCATTCCGGCTCCTGTTGTATCATCTCGTCTGGTAATAAACTCCGTAATAACTCATGTCGCAAGTCTTGGCAACTTTCTGTCAATTTGTCACTTTCTTTTGCCAATCCATACCAAATCATGTTCCATTTTATATTATTGCTTGCTATTAAATAAGGTATTCCCCAGATACTCTTTGATAGGGTATCTTCTGAAAAGGTTCTCCAAAACTCTCGCTTTGCTGTCCTTATTGCTTCCTTGAAATCCCTCCTTGCACTCGTCTAATCTTCCAGTGCATTTGTTATTTCTTCGTGTTTATTTCTCCTTTCGTAAGCGTCGTTGTGCTTTATATTTCTTTTTCTTTAATATTGTTAAATCCTTCGACCACCAGCGCTTTCCTCATTCTCCCCCTCGCTATTCCGTGGAGCAAGCATATACTGCATGCAACAATGCCAGTTGAATGGTGTTAATTCTCACTGTCGTTGAAATTGTTGCATCAATCAGTATTAAGAAAACCCCTGTTCGCCTCACTTCTTCCTTATATTTTTTCCAATCTTTTATTCTAATTTGTCTCAGTTCTTCTTGTTCTTGGATATTTTTCTCCTATCCAACCTCGTATAGAATTCCTAGATGATCGCTCTCAACCCATGTCCCTATTGTCCACACTTTTATTTCAAGTTTTAAAATGTAAGTCAGTGTGTAGTCTATTAGTGACTCTTTGGAAAATCCTCTCTTGAATGTCATTGTCCCGTAATTATTTTCTATCGTTAAGTCATGGTATATTAAAAACTGTTCCAACTTCTTCTTTTGTGAGCCGGTCTCCCCACAACTTCATTCTTGCGTTGCTATCCCTACAAATTACAATTTTTTTTCGTCTGTAAGATTTGAGAATTCTCTCTAACCATCTCAGCTCTGGTCCACGTTTCCTTCCAAAATTACAATACATACCTTAGTAAATTAAGTTTCGTTTTTTATTGTCGTTATGTCGACGACATTTTGTGAATAAAACCAAAAGATGAAATACAGTCTATGTTACATGTTTTTAATGTATGATAATAATAATAAATTTACTGTCAAAAAACAGTACAGACAGTGTAAAGCGACGTGAAGGACAATAAACTAATTTACTCTCCGGAAGCAAGCAAGGGACCATCCCATCAATTCCGATTAAGGGCCCTAAGGCAGAGGCGGATTCAAAAATTTCAGCAAAAGTTCCTAGATAAGATAAAAAGTTAGCTACGAGTTATAATACATATATAATGTCAATATGTTTGTAATTTAACGCAAATATGTTTGTAAATTTACATGTACAAGTTATTATCGAACTATAGATTATTCTGAGTATAGTGTTTAAAAATCATAAGAGTTGAAAAAAACACTAAATTCACGATTTATTGTTACAATAAAAACACCCCTAGACAAAGCCTAGAGAACCTGTATAAGAAATCCGCCTCTACCCGAAGGAAAAACGGAGAAAAACCCGGGCCAGGATGGGTCATGCAATATTAAAATTTACGTTGGAGAAAGAAACCAATGGAAAAATAAACTTTTTGGATGTCTCAATTATGCGGTCTGATAATAAATTGCTGTTTAATTGGTATCATAAAACAATTCGGGACGAGTAATTAATTATTTTTCTGACAATCCTTTGGTGCAAAAGATAGCAATGATCTACAATTTAGTTGACAAAACGATCTTGCTGTCTAATAATTGCTTCTGTTACGATAATATTGAATTTGTGAAAACAATATTATTAGCAAATTATTACCTTAAATAGTTTATGATGAAATAAGTCAAGAGACGCATACATTATCTTACCAATTTGGAACGTCCTTCACCACTTGCTCAGAATTCTCAGTCTCAGATAGGAAGACAATCTTTTGTTGTATTTCCATATCATAAACTAATATTCACCAATTTTAAGAAGATATTTTCTCCACGAAAACATTTGGTTGGTGAATACAACAAGGAAACAAAATTATTATCTTGTAATTAAGGGGAAAGACAAAATCGATCACATGACTTCGCAAACTGTCGAACTTATTTGCAAAACTTTTTTCCTATAATGGACAGACAAAACGTCACTTACAAACGCGGATAAAGGAACATCAGCGTAACATAAACACGCTACAGCATAACGTTATTTCCTTTCACCGTTAAAATTTTCATCATTCAATAGATTGGGAAAATGTTTCAATTTCAGATCGAGAGATAAATTATTATAAACGTATAATGTCAGAAATGTTACATATTAAGTTTACGAATAATACATTAAATTTACAAACTGACACAGAAAACTTGTCAAAAATTTATAGTTCTTTCCAATGATTTTTCTGCTTTGAAGGTTTGTGTTTACAAATAATTTATTTTTTCTTTGTCATTGTTTTATTTGTGTGTGTATTTAATTTTGTTTTCTATGCTCGTAACTATGATGAAACTTTGTTATTATGTCCATTCACTAACACTCGCCTGATGATGGAAGCAACATGCTGTTGAAACGTAAAAATATTAATTACTAGTCTACATTAAAAGGTCGAATACTATTTTAATTTAATAATGATTGTAGACGTGAATAATGTCAAAACATTTTCTAGGATAACACTCCACCTTGTGTCTAAATTCTTGAACCGTAGCAATTTATTTTCAAGTAATGTTAGTAAATACGTTCCATTGCGTTAACGTATGTGTTTTATAGTTGAATTTCTTATATTCATATTTCCGGCCCTTTGGGCCAAAATCTCACCAAATATCGTATGCAATTCCAACAGGATGTTCTCTGTTACTGGAGCGAAAATTAGTTTGAAAGTAATATATAAATGACCCTTGTAGATCATAAATATGGAGTCCGTGTTGAGACCGTGCGTTACTAAGACACATCTAGCGGGTGCGGAGCGGAGTGGAGACCTCCGTTGTTTCCTACGCGACCTTTTCGCCTGCTGAAGGTCACAAGTGTTAATATATGGGTATATTGAGAGAAGCGAGGAAGACGGTGGCTGATTTCTTTCACGGAGCTTTCCTTGAATTTCTACGGAATGATTATTAATATATTCAATGTTCATATTAATTATTACAACACTGAGTTATAATATCACTCAGTATTTGCTCTACAGCTTCCTCAGTTCTTTAAGAAAACTTTTCACGTCCTTTTTAATAGTTCGTGTTTCAAGATTTTCCTCTTGGAGGGCTAATCCACATTTACAGAAAAAAATTATGAATGGTTTATTGAATGTTGACTTTATTTACTGGAACAATTATATAATAAAATAATGAATTACTTTGATATATTTTTTTCCAATTAAATCATAAATAAGTTTGGTGTGAAAAATATGCAATGAAGCATCACTTTTCTTATATTTACTCAGAATATTTGCATTTCTTTATAAATACTCCCAGTTTTCTGAAATAAATTCACTGATTTTATAAGTGTCCAGATTTATGCCTGAATACACATTTTATAGTTTATTCATTTCGAATTGCAATAGTATAATAATTTAATTATAGTGTAATTTCACTAAAGTGATACATCCATGACAACATCACTGATAAAATGTTATTACGTGTATGTTATTTAAATTTCAATTATTTGGAATGTTTCTTCCTCAATTTGAATTCCATGTCGTACTATTTTTGTGAAGTTATTTTGTATGTTATATTCAAAATTTGCATTGTACTGTATTTTTAATTATCAAAATTATATGATATTAACAATTTTGTAAGAGATGAATGATTGTCTTACAGTTGGCCTTATTTAGAGCGTAAACTAAAAATTTATATTAACTGTTTTTAAACAAAAAATATTGAGTCAATCATTATTTTTATGTGGAAGATAGTTATCTATCAATAATTAATGATAAATTACATGGTAAGAGTACATTTTAAAAGGGAATTATATTTGAATTAAACAATTATGTAAGTATTCTACTATTAACGTTCATTATATACATGATAAATAAATGAATTACAACCTACGAACTTTTTACCGACGATTACAATATATATTGTTCTTATTAAAACACACAACGTAACGACTCGTGGTTTGAGTCGTCGTTAGGTGATAACAAATTGTATGAAGAAACATGAACATGGCAACATATTACGCACAACAAGCACAATATATATCGTAATTGGCCGTAAAAATATCGTACGTTGTTGTTTATTTATAATATAAGAGTATTAAACTCTTACTGTATATTGGCATCTATGTATAGTGGGTCTATTTCTATTATTTATAAAATACGAAAATAGTGGCCGTGGTGTTTATTGCACAGTAAACAATAACTATTACTTTAAACATTTTCATTACCTGTAGCTGTGTGTTTTACAATAAAAGTGTTGTGTAGTTAGCGGGCAGTTGCATGGATGCTCTGTACAAGACCTGCGCGAAGCACGTCTGTTATCGTCCTGAAGTGACCTTGTTCCTTCCACCCCTACTCACGTTCCCCTACTCCTGCCCGCTAACGACCGCTCCACTGACGCTCCACTAGGTGTGTCTTTGCACGAGCGGATCGGAGCGGAGAAAACGCAGATGTGTGTTTAGCCTAAGGCAGTGGCGGATTTAATATTTATGTATCTCGAGGAAAACTCATTTATTAATCATGTCACATTCGATAGCATTTCATTTAGATGCATTTTCATCACATTCAGAAAGGTAACTAGGATGAATTGATAACAATTGATGCATCGAGTTCGTCGTTAAAAAATCGTATAAAGAAATTAATTGTTAATGGATCCAGCGAGAGTTGAAAATGATAAAAGTTCACATCCTTGATATAAGAATGTATTGTGCCCACCCACGGTCATTTGGTGCTCGCCTTAACCTTTGACTCCCGCCATTTGCTATAGCGCTTCCACTCCCTGCAGCCTTTCTTCCAATTACGCCCACAGAGTAATCGCCTTGTCGAAGTAACGACTCAAATCTTCCTACGTGCAATAGAGAATATAATGTTTACGAATTTGTGTGGAACGTGTCGGATAAGGAATCAATCGGAAGAATTGTATAAACTATGTAATACTAACACACTGTGAAGTTAATTAAAGATTTACGAAGGTTGATCCAGTATTGAAAGGGTCAAGACAATCATGAGGATTCAACTGGTCGCCCTAAACCTTCTTCCTCATCTCTCACCGTGATCAGAGGAGTCAACATCTGTGGCTGGAAATTAACAAAAACAAGAAATAAAAGTTTTTTTTCTGTTTGCATGTGTTATGAAAAATTGTTTGTTATTACTTTATCATTGTTTTTCTTTCTTTTAACCTTAATAAAGCATTTTTTAACCTGATGAAAAAAGTCATTTATGTAATAAATATTTTTAAACTGCTAGTATCGCGTGGTATATTGCAAATATCGATAATATAGTTACCACCTTGTTATTTAATACGAATTGATCAACTTAATTAAAAATTCCCTGTACAGCCTGCGACGTGTAAATTCTTGTAATAAATGGATGAACTGTTTTCTTGAGAATATTTTGTCTACTAATGAATACAAGTGAATTATGTTTATGAATTTTTAAATTCTCTCCGAGGTAACGTCATTTAAAAGAATTATCCTTTCTTGTACCTGTGTTATTTAAAATCTGATTGATATTCGTAGTACAATCGGACGATAAAATGTAGGAATGTGTGGACATATGCTCTTTAATATTCTACAATTTTATTTATTCTTAGATTTCATCTATCACTGTTTATTTATGGATTTAAAAGTATTTTTAGTCCTCAAGCGATTTTAAGAAATACTTTCAGAACATTTTCCCAAGGTTTATCCCATTTCCTAATTAAATTAATCTCCTGGTTCAAGTACATTAGTCAACTAATTTGCCCACTTGTAGTCGACCAATATCTGTTGCCAATGTCCATAGCAATCCACCAATTATCGAAAGGTGCAATGACTTACTTTACGAGCGACAGTTGTCGGTGTAATTAACATGGGTGTTCCAAAATGCTTAAAGCAGCCACTTTTTGCTCGCGCTATGAGACTACGATGTAAGGAACTCGGTGCAATTAGGGGAAATGCTCAAGGTGAGACCAAGTTGGCCCTTGGCGGAGACTCGTGGTAGGAAGGAATTAGTAACATTCACCAATGGAATTCACGTGCTCGTATTTTTCTTCTGTTTCCGTAATTTGTTGTTACAGGTGGTAAGGCTAGGGGTCATCTGATACCGCCCTCTGACGGTCTGATATGTGGCATTGGCGCACGCAATCACTTGCTTGTTAGAGTTGAAGGTTAAGATTGAAAGTTAAGAAAATAGAATAATTGTATTCCGACATTTCAAGCAATCCACAAGTATTTTAGTAAAATTGTGAGGTATATGTTAATGTTACGAATCGTAACCCCTCTAATTAATTACAAATAATTTTGTGGAATTTGAATTTTAAGTAGTTAGCTTACTTAAGACATTTTTACACCATAAATATTTAGTATCTCTTTGAATCTAATTGTAATAAAAATCAGGCGTGTAGCGCACTCTTTTTCCTTACTTACTTTTGTGGTCGTCCAAATGTGACAATTTATCCTTTATAAAAAGATAAGGGACTATTTTCTATCTAAATGATATATATCTAAAGATCAGTTCACATTTAAAAATTTAAGTTATAAATGATCATTTGTTGATTCAGTATGGTTAGCATCATTCTTCCGAAATACACATTTCGAGAGGTCAAAAGTTATGAATAGAAATAGCATGATTTATTATTTACCTTTGTTAACTAGTAAATTATAAAATTATACGTAATTTACAATTATTTAAATAAAATGAAATTCTCTTAATGTTGAGACATTCCATTTCAGGATGTAATATAGTATTGTGAAAATCTAGTGTTGCATGGATTAACTTCCTGTAATATTTCAGATTATAGAGAAAGAATATTTCGAACTTTAATGTGACTGACGGTGTTTTGAGATAATTGGGCTGTATCACCAGGTCTCATTCGCCAAGCGACTCCTATGACGTCAACTATCCGGTCCTCCCGGAAAGACTTTTCATATAAATGAAAATTAAGGAATAGGAGAGAGAAACAGAAGAAAATGATAGTCTATGATGATTTTATGTCGAGGGCGTCGATGAATAGGTGAGACGATAAGGAAAAGGTATCCTAGAGGATTATTCGAGATGTAACTTACATGTGACATACATGCCTTGCGTGGGAAGAGATGACAACTTTAGTGAATTACTAAATTATTGAAAGTTGCTAATATTTTTATTCCAATATAGTTGGACTATATTAAGATGTATATATTTTTAATCCGTTAGACATTTAAGTTCCCACGATATTGCGATGAACGTGTCGTAGCTACAACATGAGGTACCACTGCAATATGCAAATGTTCAGAAACGAAACTTCCTAATAAGAAAAAAATAGAGCAATCCCTATGTTAAGTTTTCAATAAATTTTGAGAGTAAATTCTAATACTTAAAGAAAAACTTTTTATGTCTATTGATTCATTTACCTTGGTTGTGTTTTGTTAGAAACTGGATTTATGAATATGTGACAAAGAGAGAACTGTTCCCTTCTTGACACCTTAATAACTATTTGTTATTACAAATTTCAATATATGATATACTTACATACATATATACATTACGTAATATTTTATTTTATTCATGAAGTTTTATGCATTTCTATGAGTGAGTGAATTATTATGTAAGTTGGGTTAATTACATCTCTGGAACAGTACAAGTATCTCACTAAAGGGTTCTTCAATCTGATTTTTCATATAGATCCTGAGCAAAAAATCGTCATATATACTCCTGTTGAATATAACACATACACATTATATAGAAACATGTAAGTAATTTAAGAATGCAAATAGTAACCTGGTAACATATGCAATAAATGTATATTAGAGAAATGAAATCACAACTTCTCGTATTTGTAATTATCCCCTCTTTGTCCGTCACATGGGAGATTCTATGTTGGCATTCTGCGATCTATTTTATTTTATATTATTGCATATTTATTATGATTTGCCCTTTCGAAAGTGCCAGTCCAACTCTATCTACCACAACTATGATCATGGTTTCTGTTGATGAGTTAATGCGTTCCTAAAATATCATAAATACACACATTTTATAATGTTGAGATACAGAAGTAGATCCTCATCCTTGTCTCTTTGAACTAATGTGCCCGTCCTCTCATCATACTTTATGGTTGTCACAAGTTCTTTTTAAAAATATTCACTAGTGCAATTATTATTTACTATCTAAATACCGGAGGTATTGCGCGCGAATTTTGTAAATTTGTAAGAATATTATTTCTTTATAATCCGCATTAACATCCGTATTAAGTTGAACTTTATTTTAATTGTATTTCCCTTTTTGAGCGATATTCATTTCGATTCGTTCTCCTTTATTTTGATTCAAAAGAGGATCAAAAACTTTCTCTCCTCTAATGAAATTAGGTAATGTATGTTGTTGCAGTCTGACGTAGCTTGCTCACATGGTTTAATACGCTCAAAGTGAAAAAAAAATGAAATGCTCAACGAATCTGTATTCTAATTGACAGGAAATATTACTGTCAAAACTAAATGAGGGTAGTTTCTAAGTTTTGAAGTATACCACAAAACATGTTTCAAACTAGTGGATATGGTGTTCTCTTCACATCTTGTTACCGAGCTCTTGTTTCTAAACATGTTGAGAACATAAACATACTAATTATACTGAATGGAATTCTTTGATGACAATTAGTTAATAGTGATGGAAAATAATAGTGTAATTATTACATTTCCAGAGAAGATTATTTTCAGACATTTATTAAATATTGCCTAGTGACGAAATATCGGAACTGAAGGGTCACATACAGTTTTATTTTGTCAGCTTGGGTTATAATTCTATTTCCTTTCTTTGTTAGATAATAAGCACGCTAAAATCGTATGGATAAATTGATTATTTCTACTTAATATGTAAAAAAAGAAGCAACGAAATCTCGTACAAGGTGCCTCTTGAAGAATCTAATAACGTTGAAATCCTCTAAGGTCATTACAGTGATAACTCTTGAATGAAAAATAATTATTAATGAAATCCGTGTTGTGTGCTGTACGTTGAGAGAGCTCATATTTCAACAGTGACCTCCTGAGGGGCTGGGGAAACATAATTTTTCCGCCTCTCGCGGGAGCACAATGCAACAGACACGCGAAAGCAGACAGCTCCTTCCAATTACAGAGAAGCGCACGAGCGCCAAGGTCTCTGGTTCTGCCTGGGGACGGACGGGCACATCTAATGATTTTGTACTTTGGTATTCGAAATGCTTTTATGCTGGCACTTCACTTGGCGTTACGGTATTTGTGTAGCGTATTCGCTGGCAAATTCTTTGAAAACTCACAAATATCACAAACATGCCATCCTCGCATGGTCCAGACATGCAAATAACACAACAATGCCGCATATGTTTTGTTATACCAATGATGGACGAAATGTAATTGATATTATTCAAGAAATACTTATACTGTTTCGTTTTCCCAACCCATATAAATGTTCCAGTCCATATTAAAGAAATTGTAGAACAAGAAAAGTCAAAATATACGTTAAAAAACCAGAACATCAACAAATCTCAATCACGTGCGCTCTCCTGAACGAAACCCGGCAAACCAAGTGTGGACAGTTCACGCAAATATTTGCCTCGAGTCCTGTGATGTGCGACTAAAAATAGACAAGAGGACGGATAGGGGTGTTCGCGTATTTGCATGTTTGCCACAGTAGAGCAAATACATCGAAAAAGTCGAATAACTCGTATACAGTGGGTTGTGTTGGCAAATACACAAATACGCAACGCCAAATGAAGTGCCGGCATTACATAACTTGCATGCTCCGAATAAAGATGAAAAGTCATTTTGCCAAAGATTGGGAAACCTCTGAAGATGTGTCTTAGTCTACAAATATTGTGGAGTGGAGGAAAAAATGTTAATGTATTTGTCAATAAGTCCTTACTTTCGAAAACATTCCTGAGGATTACGAAAGAAATGAAAATGAACTCATACATTACGTGAAATAAAAGTAGGTATACCTAATAATATAATAATAGTATGTATTATAGTGATAATCTAATAAATAATATAAATACATATAATAATTTATAGTATATATANATTCAAATACTTGTATTGCAATATTATTGATTTATTGTTTTTTGTCTTGAAATAAAAGGGTAGATAATAAACTGTTAACGCGAATAGGAAATGAAATGCAATTGTAGGTGTAAAACTGATCTTTTTATATCACCATTTATTTACTTTTTTACTATTTTTACTAATTAGGATGTTCTGGCAACTTCCACATCTTAACGAACTTTTTTTTAAAATCCTTACTGCTCGGGTTTTCTTGGGATATGTTAACCCTAACCATAAACATTTTGATGTGGACTGTATTGTTACTTGAAAATATAACTTGTGATTTGCAGTTAAAAACTTCTTGATAACATTTGTTAACTTTTAGTTCTTATTCCTAAAATTATACCTTGTCCCCAGGTTTACTCAGCCTACTGTTTAATGAGTTCCGGATCTATACTGGAGTCAATGCTGTTTAATGAGTTCCGGCCGGAGCGTCATATGCTGCTTGTCAGCGATCTGTAGTTCAATAGTGCATTTAGTGAAAATCGATTCATCTCTTATCCCCTTATACAGTCTGGACAAAAGAACGTTTTGCAGTATCCTGCGCGGACATTAATGAATTCATTATGCTATCCACACAAACTGTCGTCGTGCCAAGGGTTCAAATTGAAAATGACTTTTGCTGTAATGCAGATTCGTATAGCGCACGATGCCGAGGAGAGTACCCAATTTTATACATTTTTCAACATACTCAACCATTAATATCCTAACAAAGACAACTACAAATATTATTCTTTTGTAATTAAATATAGTTTAATTTACATTGGTATGTACTATACTTAATTTGTCAACATTAAATAAGTATCAAGTGTGTTAATACTAATATAATTTCATATTAATATAATTGTACATTTTCAGGATTGGAATTAGTTGTGCAAAAGTGCCGAGCTTTATCGGTTTACATACTATTCAGTGCCAATATTGAACAGAAATTACATTGCTTACCTGGATAAGAGGATTTCACCAGCCTCATATAATTTGTTGTTCGCACATCATAACTGTTAAAACTTGGAGAGCGTAGCGTGATTTCTTTTCAAGAAACTACAGAGGAGGTCGTAGTAAATAACGTTTCTGAGTGGGTCGTAACGTGCCAGTGTTGAGGCGGATTTTTGAACATCCTTGGGAGAGGGATCTTATATCAACCCATTTTCTAAGATCGTAACTCGCCTTGTCAACATAAGTTTTTGGAAAGTGTCCCTTTAAAATACATCAGTGTTGTAGAAAACATTAAGAAGCAGGAATTCTTGTTAAGGAATCCCTCCATGAAGGGAGTTACTACAAAAACCAAAACGTAGATCAAAAACGAGCGGAAATATCTTTTCATAAGAGGTATCCGCGCTTATTGGTCCTGTAGTAAACTGACTTTCATGGATTTTTAAATGGCTAATTCCACTAGGTATCACTATCATCATTCATACTTTGCTATGCCACACAGTTTTCAGTTAAATGTGTCACTTGCGTAATCGGGTTCCAAGAAATATATGTCATCAATCTATCTCTGCCGTGTACCCACATAAGGAGAAGACATGTAATAGCTTTCAGGCAGGTGAAAATGACGACGAACCTGGAATCGAACCCGGGACCTCTGCTTTGATCGCAGGGATACGAACCACTGCACCATCCGTTCGCCTTCTACAATCGTACTTCATTTACACCTAGACTTAAACACCGGAAGACGTAACACACATTCCCATTCAGGTGATAAATGAACCAGGCAACACACTATGCTGTTATGACCAACCTTAACACAAAGGTATGTGTAAAATCTGTAATTAAGCGCACGGCCTGAAATACCTGACTGAAATGTTATCAAATACATGCTGTGTTTTGTTCAATTAAAGAGAAATGAGATGTAATATGTGTTGCATTGTTGAATTATTTTATCGTGTCTGTTACATTCCTTAGAAGAAAGTAAGTCGTTGAATGAATATTTTGGTCTCATTATTTATAAATTAGTCCTCCGCGTGGTCATACGCAGTTTGTACTATTTAGTGACAATAAATGTATTATTATTATTATTATAAGTTTTTATATCTTATTGCTCCTTCATAAGATTCGTGAAGAGGTCCATCATTCCAATCCACGTACTTCGTTTTTCTTCACAGCTTTCTTGAGAACACATTTCTTAAATCTCCATGTCTCTTGTTTGGTGTCCAGAGGTCGAGGACATGGAAGGATGCATTGTGCTGTCAGCTGTTACCACGTAACACGCCGCTGTTCTGTTTACAAGCACTAATTCGCTACTCGCTCGTCTTACAACCTCTGCCCTTTGTGCACGACAATATAATCTTTGTGATGTGTCGGATTCTTGTTTTTCCAGCAATTGAACTACAGAAAAATCTCGGTATTTTGCAATTTTCCATAATTCGCGTATTGTATTTTATCCTTTCACTTTCTTATCGGAAATTATTTCACCTGGGCAATTCGAAATTTAGTCGAATATAATTTTTTAGTAGTCATATGAATTTCAAATTACCCAGGTTTTCTCTGTATTTCCCAAATTATCTTTCATTTTAAGAAAATTATCCGTGATTTATAATGAATTGCTTCTCGATATAATTCGTTTTGTAAATAAGAGAAATAAGACTGAACGAAATTGTACATAATACATTAACTTTAAGAGTTCACTGCTGTTCATTCCTTTTTGATAACATCAACAAAGATGCTAACATGTCTAATTTTAATGTATAACAATGCCCCAAAGATAGAAAATATCTCTCCAGATTTGTCCAGAGAAGAGTATTGTATAATTACATGTGTCCTTCGAAATCATCTTTCATCTCACATACACGTGAGATTTTATTTCTTATTTATTTATTTATTCATTCATGTCTTTTGGCGACGATCAGGCCATAGGCCTGCTTATCCTCCTAACCGGTGGACTTGGGATGGAGAGATGTTGAGTTGCCGGGGACCTTTGGTATCGAACAGACATTTGTCTGAATAATGAGAGTGTAATCCCAGCTGAAAACCTTACCGGTAGGGTTTAAACCCACGCTCTACCGCTCAGCGGCATCGTGGAAGCAAATACCCTATCACTATACCACCGCTATCGAAGATGACCCAATAGCAATGAAACTGAGAATATCATTTTTAAATTCTGGATGTTAATGAAATAAACGTACAGTATAAAATGGTGAATAAGCAATCCTAGAAGCAATGCATCGATATCTCAAATGAAAATCAATTCAATAAAAATATGAGTGAGTTAATTGTACTGAAATAACAGTGTACAGTGTATAAGATAATATTCTCATAAGTTCATTATTAATTCCTACCGTTTAATAAAACATTATTTAATATTTGAATCCTCATTGAGTTAGTGTTGTGAAAGCCAATTATGATCCGCTTCAAACGTATGTTTAAGCTTGGACAGCTCAACAGCACATGCTGTAGATGATAGGATAAAGAATAAAAGTATTTTCGTAATTATTTGTGTGTAGGCTCAGTGACAAGGCTGCGTTATGATGCGTACCTGCAAGCGACAGGGCAAATGTGAGTGTGAACGTTACGTCGAAAATGAAGGCGTTCAGCCAACGAGAACTTGCTGGATTTCACGCCCAGATGAAAAAGTTGCTGGAGGGTGAATATTCAACAGATCGAAAGGGATACAGCATTTTCAATGACTTATGAAACCAGTTAATTTCTACGTCTATGATATAACAACTATGAGACATCTGAAGGCTATTCCGTAAACATATCCAAAAATTACTTCATGGATTTCTCATGTATTATTATTTTAATACAATATATCTACAATATACATATTAAATATATGCAATACACAATATTATTATTTATATACAATATACAAATTGTATAAACTATTATATACAAATTGTATGAAATATACAATACTATTATATAGCATTCTCGTGTACTATTATTTTAATAATGCATAAGTAAAACTATTGTAGCGATTATATTACGATTAGTAGTGTTCTCACGCATCACATGTTCTACCAATAAAATAATTGATTCGTTTGCGTTTACTATATCAACAAGAATATTTAATTTCTAAAGCCTGGTATCGTTTCTAAATATACTTAGTTTAGAGACAATTTCCAAAGTTAAGGAAGAATATCGTGACCTGGTTTCGTTTCAAACGTTCAGATGTTAATACGTGAAATTTTGTCAACAATTTTTATATACATCACAACAATTGTATTGATAAGTGAAACTTGTAATGTGTATTCCAGGAGTGTTAATGAACATATGGGTGTAAGTAAGGATAGGCAATCTTAACACAGTTATACCCTCAAAAGACCGACAAGGTGGGCATTGAAGGCATGTTGTCTGTACACAATGTTCAGTGGATCGTAATTCTTCTATATTTCACTGTTGATATTTTGTTTATTCTTATTCCTTACTTATGTATAAATGCGAAAATGTCAGTCTATTTGCTAATTTTTCACTAAACCACTGAACTGGTCGTGTTTAAATTTGACGAGGTTATAGCTTACATGTTCTGGAATAACATAGAATTGTGAAAGAAAAGTGAGAAAAGAAATGTTTTTGACAATAAATGTCGAAATTGGGAAAATATCCATTTTGGAGAGGTATATTCGCTTACGCTTCCTAAACGGTTAGAAATAAGCAATGACAACGGGGGACTATATTGATCGCATCAATGAGTTCTACAAAAAAGTCAGCGACAACATGTTCAAAGCAACAACTTCAAATATTAATCTTCATTATCGAAAATAATTTTTGTTAACGGATGTGTTAAAATACGTCAACTTAAGAGAGTAATTTAAATAGGAAAAAATTAATCCCCATCATATTAAATGCATTCTGTGTTTTGAGTATTGACAAAGTCGCGATTAGGCGGAAGAGAAGGCCTAATTACCTGAACATCACCATAATAAATAAATACAGAAAAAACTCTCTTCCAAGTCGTAAAATTACAACGAATTGTGAAGCCGCAACCTCGTAGAACTTGAGCTGTAGCCGCAGCAGCTGCACCTCGGGAGGATCAGTACAACAAAAGTTCAACAGTATGTTCCTTTTATGTTGCTATATTGGGATTTTTCAAAGATAAAATTGAGTGAAATCTTGAATTTTCATAATATAAACAGGTTATTGAGATTGGGTCGAAAGAAAAAAGAAAAAAATAACACTATTCCATACCGCCGATGTTTCGAAAGTTTATATTTTCTTCTTTAGGGCTACAATTAGCCGATATTCTAATTTTCTAGCAATAAGTTAAACACTGAACAATAAATTAAAAAAAAACAACTCAAAACAAAATATACCTGTGTAAATTCGCAATATTTGGGGTACCGTATGAATACAAGTTACCTGTGATACAATTGCTGGCTGGAATTTTCGCCACTTTTACTACATCTCACGAAATAAAAAGATTTTTCATCTCGATTACTGGATACATTATCTGGATTTTCGGTATTAGAATCTTAATGGGTGTAAAGGAGTAAACATGTTTTCAGTAGTTTTTCGTTAACGATGATACGGCATATTAATTCTTCAATATTCCACAAATAAATTGGAGAACTTCTCGTTTTTGTGTGTGTAAAGATTGTTAGTAAAATACACAAAATTTAATTTAAGGAATCATCAGTATTTCTTTTTCAAATGATGAAAGTGAATGAAAATATCCTGAATGATAGATCTATTCATTAAAAGAGAGAGAAAAATATTTGAGATAAGAACATGAAATTAGACGGGATGTTATTTATGTGTTTTAGAAGATTATTGAGAGAGATTATTTCAAAATTTCATAAAAATTTGGGTGAAATTTTGGGTTTTTATGGAATTTCCTGTAAAAATCACGAAATAATTTAAATATCATAAAGATTTTTGTACGTAACCGTGCCATTTTTATCTGGAAATGGGTAAACTGTGTGTCGACAACGAAAATTCCCAAGCGTACCCGGGCAGGGTCAGCCAGTAGAATACATAGATTAAGTATCTCGCACCTCATTGTTTTCCCCACCATTTATCTTTAAGATCTCATACAAAATCGTAAATTCTTTGATTGTGAAAGAACCGCTGGTCAGAGGAGATCGATTCTACATATTCCTCCCTACTCCCATCTCCCACACTTTGAACGTGAATCGGTATGCGGGCGATTGAAGGTACTCTACATGCAAAGTGTTACATTGATGGCTGTATCCGAGGGGCGAGTCCATCTTAGGCTGCCTTGGACTATTAAATGAAGGAGACAGCTTGTCGATGAGATAAGAAGCAAATAAATTTTGTCTCATTATCGTATACGAATTTTCCTATCTTCTATTTTGTCTTTACAATTCGGGAACATAAAATAAATTGATCGTATGTCTGTCTCAAAATTTTCATTTTCATTTCTAATGCCGAGCATGCATATATAGAAAGAGATTCATACGCATGAGAATAATCTCAGTTACACAGCTATGTAGCTTGTCGTACTTTGTTTTACATTTCTGAAAAAAGTGCCAGGTGTGTTATACAACATTACATTATATTTCAAAGTGCGAAAGCTTGAAATAAACTCGCGTAAAATGTTGTAGAAGAGAAAAAAGTGCGGATCAAGGAAACAAGATTGTTGTTCCATAAAATGAAGAAACTGTCTCTTTTTATCGTAATGTAGCATTTTAGGAAGAGTAATAAAATATTATGAAGGAATTATAAAGAGACACATAAGGATGGTCAGTTCGTGTATTAACACGTGTTCTTCACTGGATGACGATTAGTCTCCTACGTTCATAAACATGTAGCTAAGTTATATATATAAGTGAATATATATCAATGATCGCCGCGGTAAATGTCATATGAAATATCGCTTCATTCCTATCTTTATTTCCTAGTTTTTCCTGTTTCCTTGGTTCCGTTTTCGAACATGACGATAAGTGTTCCTCGCCGTATGAGATATTTTTAAACAGTTTGGTACGCAGCGAGTCATACAAAAAGTTGCAATTTTACAATCGCAGTCTTACATTTATTTTATACATGTAATGTGTCCATCGCTGTAGGTCGAGAAGATTTCGCGAACGCTGTAAATTTTTACGATCCTTCTCAGCTCCAGTTCAAAGCAATGAGTTCGTAAAGAACCGGATGTCTGAAGTGTCAAGATGCAGTAAAACTCTTGTGCTCTTTACAGCAGTGTTGGAAGGTGTACAGAGGACGGCAAGTCCCCAGAGCATGTCCAGTGAAACATTTGCATTCACGTCAGCAATAAGGATGCGACAAACGCAACAAGAACAAGAATAAAATATTGCTTTTTGTTCATAAATCGTTGTGAATCAAAGTCATTTGTAAGTAATATCATTGACGTGTGTAAATTACCTCAGTACAGGATAATTTCTTCTAATTAACTCACAAAACAAAATTATTCATGGAGATTTGGGAAGCTTCTGAGGACTTCCCTTATATTTTATTTGGCAATAACCATTAATGATTTATTTTATCGTAGATTACACTAGCATCGGCAACCTACAAGTAGTAATTTTTCAAAATAATATTCTTTTATCCTCTTTTTTTTTTCTTCAACTAGTTGAAAACCCTAAGCACAGGCTCACTTAATTTTTGTACAAATAATATTTCTTAAATCTCCTTTAAATCTTAAAATAGCCTATATCCTCCACTCGTCAACCGCACCAAAATATTCTATCACATCGAATTGGAGATTTTTGATCGTTATTTCAGCGTGTAAACATTAATCAATTACTAGCATTTTACCTCTGGAAATGTTGAGTTTTTCATTAACATATTATAAAAAATCGTTAATGTATGCGATTTTGTATACGAATATTTCTCTGTACGAAAACGTACTCGTGATACGATTAATTCGCGAGATATAGTTAAGTTCAAAACACATTTCACTCCTACTCACCCCTTTGCAAGTTAAAAAAATTCAAAGAATCTGAAATACGAGAGCATAGTCCTCTCAAAACTTCAAGTTACCATATTTAACAGACAGAACAGCGCCGCTTACATTTGCTTCTATTATTTCCATCGTTTATGTATATTATAATTTGTACCATTGGAAAACAATAACGCGCAAATAAATGACTTCAAAAAGAAACTCCTGTTGTATTAATAACTATTCGATTGCAATTTCGAAGGGGAAAAAAATCAATTTCCTCTATCTTGATATTTTCTATTCGGAATTTTATAAAAGCGACGTCTAATCGTGAATGGCAATTTTTGTCGATAGAATAAGACCGAGGGGGAATTAAAACATTACTTGTATTTAATGCCTTTACAAAGATACAGTGCGTTTCAATTACTTTCAAATAAAATAATTTCCTTGGAGTTCTTATATGTTAGCTATGTTAGTAAAAATTACTATTAATTCAATGGATTTAAATTTTCCTTCATTAAAATAAATTATCTTATTACCTTTTTCAGAAATAGGAATTTCATTTCGTAATTATGAGGTTATCATATCATAAATTCGTGTCACTTTTTGTAGCACGCGATCTTGAAAACATATAATTATCCGGAATAGTTTGGATGAAAAATGATAATTTAGTGTGAACGAGAGACAAACAACGGGTTTTGGTGAGTAGATTTCTTTCTCAACTTTTCATGTGTCATATGCTGCTGTAAAAGGTCTTAATAAAATTCTAAGTACCGTATACAATATTATGTAATTAAATGATGTAAGAAAATTGTCAATGTATCAGGCATTCAAATCGACTGTTTCATGAGTTAATGATCCCACTACTTGTCTCTACTTGCGTCATTACAATGTGACTTGCGTTTTTTTTTTACCATTCATTATACATAATTGTTGTATTTGACTATGGATATTATTTAAGTCATTCACGATATAGAATTACGTAACGATAAAATTACAGCCGAAACACTTCTTTTTCGATAAATGTGCATTAAGTCTTGTGTATAAACTTCTGGGTATATCGTAAAATATTATGCGGGTTCTCCGCAAGTTAAACAGTAGATAGAGAAAATGTTAGCGCATTTAAAATATTAGTAAGGTATGCGTAGATAGGAGAACCGAAAGCCGTTTAGATATACTTGTATACCGAAAGCCGCCTAGAGAAACTTGTAATTACGTAACATAAGTATTACTATATAGTATGTTAAGTAACATTTTTTTCTATCTAATGGTACATTTACATTGAAAAATGATTTTTAATTAAAATATTATATTGTAGTGTATCTGAGAGAAATTATTGTTCCCCTTTTACCCAGAATTTAAGATAAACCCGACGATTCTACATACCCGACCGTAAAATAACGACTATACTACACAATCATAAAGCCTATTTTTGGAAATGATCAAAAACGTAATTCTTTCTTCATAAAGCGTACCTTTTAAATAAAATATAAAGAACTTAGAATATGTATATCGAAAAGAAGGCGATACTACTACAAATATGAAATATAAATGAAATTGACTCGTCCGTTTCCTCAGAATCGTATTACGCGTAAGTACACTCGAGAGGATAAAATTCTGAAATGTAACCCAAAGGACATGCAGGCGTCATACATTGCTGATTAATATTTCTTCAGTTCATGCTGTTGATTTGCAACTCTTGGAACTTACTTGTTTTTCACATCATATGAGCAAAAGGAAAGAAATATATACGTGACATTCCGAACGAAAATACCAGCTTATAGTGGTTTAAGCAACTATTTATGTCCTCTGAACTGCAAGTATTTGATTGTAATGTACTACACGACTCTTCCTGTAAATAAAAAAAAAACTTTTGTTTTTCTGTGACTCGTGAAGGACGATTATTTTTTGTGCAAGTCCTTTTCAGAAAGTCCGCATCCCACTATACCTAGTTAGTAACTGAAGGGGCGAAGGCGACTCGCCGTTGATGACTGGAGCGATAGGCGGAGCCAGTGCAGACATTCGTCTGTTTAATTTGCGTGGCTGGCAGGAAAAGACTCCTGCAGGGCTGCAGGCGATATCCTTCAGCGTTGTTTATTGGATGTCTGGCTCAGCGGTTATCTGCCAAGTAGATCAGGTCGTTACTTTGAAAGGGATTCCGTTAATTCGCCCCTTCAATCGAAACTTGACTCGAATACAAAGGTTTGTAATACATTTTTATTGCTCCGATTTTTTTGTCATTATTCCCGTTGCAAGGTCAAAGTAAACGTAAGTGTCATTACATAACTACGATGTCTCTTGGAAAGCAATATTCGATAAACCTGATGAGAGCACAATAATGACTAGTACTTTCTTCCGAGTAAGTCAGGAGAGCTTAATAACATTCTCGGGAAAAATGGCGAAATGTAAAACTTCATACTAATTCTTTATTGTGCATCAAGAACTTGATACATATGAATTATCCTGTGCATTATTGTCAAAAATGAACTTTTTTAAATTACCCTTTTTTGCTCGCGATACTCAGTGAATTGCAAAACATGAGGTATCATTGCAAATGTTATATCTGACATCCCGTTATTTTACTTTTCAACCATATACTAATTGTTTGAAATTTTTATTGAAGTCTGGCTTGTGCATAAACGCTACCCATCAAACGTCTCTTTTCGGAAATGACACAAACACCGATGAAGTCCACATAATTTGTATTTTAACTGTTATTGTTTAAAATAAAGTAAATAAATATGCAAAAGTATTAAAACTTCCGGATGATAGTAACGACACAATAGGGATGTAGAGGTAAAATTAAATCGATTTTATATACTTAACTAATTATTCTGCCCGGACAGATATGTCACTTTCTCTAAAGCAATGTTAGATGAAATTTTAATATTTTAATTGTGCAATTGAAGTATAAGTTTTATCAGACGTGTATATTGTGAGGTTTTATCAGACGTGTATATTGTGAGGTTTTATCAGACGTATATAAGTAAGTGATCAGAAAGCCAATTAATAATTATATATAATGTAATAATTATCTTTATCTTCCACGAATTTTCTTCACACTTCGTTGATACGTACTGACCTTTGCTGAGAGCCATGTATCACATTAGCACGTCATGCGATGTTCCTTAATTGCTATCAAAGCTACACGAATGCACACGCAAGCCTCTCACGTCATGCACGCACTTCCACACATGAATAAGCGATGCTCTCTTCTAACTAATTCAGAAACTGCTTAATGGAGGAGTGCTCCACGGAAATAATATGGCACGTCGTCCGAACGATGTGGAGCTTTGATTTATTCGGTCGCTGATTGTACCCCAACGAATAGAAAGGAGGAAGGATTTGTAGCGAGAAATTTTCGACAATTGAAGTTTCCAATCTGCTCATCGTGCGAAAAGAATTGAATGCTTGGAGTAATATCCCTCCCCTCCAAAGTCGCAAATGTGTTAAAGGTGTAAAAAAAAAAAGCCATACGTAGATTTCCATGATTATTTCGAAAACTATTGTACGTCTGTGTGGGTGATGTAGATTCATAACATAACTTTTTTAAAATGCAAGAGATAGTGAATATGGTGAAACTATATTAAGTTGATGCTCCTTATTTATCAATATTTTTGTTAAAAGTTCTGAGAGCTTTGTTCTTTAGTCTCAGTATTGGAGTATTCCGTAGTTAGGGAGTGTTTGTTGTTACATACAAGGAGTATTTTCCATTGAGTTTGTAAAGTCGTGATGGTGTTGCTTCGGACCTTCTTATTTTCTAGTTGAGAATAAGTGCAGGAATATTAAATTATCCTACCTTATTCGGAAGTGATAGGATGGTCCCTTGATTGTTTCTGGAGAGTAAATTAGTGTATTGTCTTCTACGTGGTTATCGACAGTTGGTAACTGCTTTCTCGAGAGTATATATATTTTAATATTCTTAACAATCTGTGAAACTTGTGTCACTAGTTCTACGGGGGCTTTCTATTAATGACTAATCGATCAATAAACTTTTTGAACTTTTGGTCAGCGCTGCAACTTGGATTCTTTACTGAACATAAAATGAAAGTTTACATAAGAAACTAAAACCCGACTACGAAAAACTAAAAGTATAAAAACATCTGAATTTGGGTTACAAATCTGAATTTGGGTTGGATGTTATCAAGTACCTTGATTAGAGAGGTTAAAATCTGTGTTAAATAATTTAAAAAACGTGAAAAAGTATAAAAACATAATACTATGAAAATCAGATCCCTGGTTTAGTAACAAAGGTCTTAAATTTCGTGGATTGAAAGTACATAGTGTTACTTTCAGTGGATTTAAAGTACATACCTTACCCTTCCCTTGCTTCGCCGTAGTTTGGTAAAATGGGATCCGTTTTGATTAATCAATATATTCGTTTTCCTTGTTTCGTTGCACAATTAATCCTAATTGCACACGTTTTCCTGGATCGCACTCTTCACTGATACAAATCTTTAGCTAAAACTACATTTCTGGTAAATGTATTTCTCCAGTGATTAGTCTATCCTTTCACGAGAATATAACAAAGTAATCTTTGATAATGTTGACGTAAAAGCTATAAGCTAAAAGGAGTGGAGGGGCGGTGTAGGTGGATGCTGCTGGAGGAAGAGGACGCACGCTCCCATGCGTATGAGCAGAAGGAACAGCAAAGTACAGGCTGTCACTGCACATCCACGCCAATGGACGCTCCTGGCTGCGACTGCTGCTCTGCTCATTCACTAACATACACGAAAAAACCAAAAACAAAAAACCAGGCTGATCCTCATGACTTTCTAATTACAAAGCATTACTGGATAACAAGTTCCATTCTGTAAGATGGACAAATCCCTAGATTTATATATTCAAAAAAATTCGAAATTCAAAGAGTTTTATTTATATACAGGACAAAAATACATGGTACATTAAATTTATCATTTCAACGGATCCATTTGTCTCTGGATTGCCATGGCAGTGAATATGATATTAATTCAATCCTAACGAATGATTTGTTGAATTTAGGAGTAGCAGAAGAATTGGTTTTGCGCTAAAATGTAACATAAATCTTTAAATAAATAGATAAAAGATAGCCGGGAAAACAAAGTGAAAGGAATTGACTATTTGAGGGAATGGCATGATGAAAAATGAATTCTGGCAATGTGAAATCAAATAGTGTTGGTATAGGATGTCTGCAACTAGAGTATTCATTGAACGCTGTTGAGAACCAAGGAAATCAGCTATCAGGACAATTTGTTTTCTTCTTCTTTTATATTTCCCCCGTTCCTCATTCCCTTCCTCAAGATGGTGTAAAGCTCTGAACTGGCATATTGTGAGTTCTGACTCGAGCGACTGTACTTCGAATCTTGAACATTGCTTTCCTAGAACTAGTGGTGTAAAACCATTAAATCATACTTTCTAATATACGTTTCTCCATTTGCAGCATAAAGTGAAAAAATTCTATAGTGAAAGGGTTATTTCTAGCATGGATCTTTATATTTTGGTCGTCTTCCAGTGCTCTATGCATGATTAAAGTCGCTAGATGAATGTATTAATTTCTTTTATTTGAAATTTGAAAGTAAAATAAATATTAAGAATGTTATTTCAAACCACATAGCGACATATCAGTCTTATAAATATCGTAAAAGTTTTATGTAAATGTAATTTCCTTGTGGACAGAAATTGATATTCTACATCTACTTGGTTCATTTACACTGCTAAGTATTATTCAAGCTTCTTGAAACAGTAAACTAATTTGTAAGTGTAGCAGATAGAAATTATTTTACTGCGTCTATACCAAACTTTCATGCGAAGACCAAGAAGTTATAGTAGGGGTTAGAATGTTAAATGACGAATAACAATCAGTGATATGAGATGTGTTGTGGAGACGAGACAATTGTCATGCCAGTTGCTGAACGTACCCAGCATTCCTCGCAGAAATTTGAATTGGCTTTCCCCCCGACCGTTTCACACAATTTCACGTAGTTAGATAAATAGATATTTTCACAGGAACCTCTCCTATCCACCCGCGTAACCTTGGTGACTCCTAGTCTCAATGAACAATTACTCACATAAAGCTTTCATTTAATAAACATGAAAATTCCTGTTCACGATAAAAGTAAGAAGCGTACTGTCTCATCGAGATTATTATTTCACCAAGTTTGATACAGATTCATCAATGGTATAGATTTGTATCACGGACAACATAAACCCCAACAATTCATCTTCATAAATGACATCTTGATTGTCATATGAACCTCGGACTTCAATTTATTGGAGTGGAGTTTGTTTCGATATCTATCACTTGTGATCACGGAGTATGTGATGGACTTTGACGTGTGGCAGCGGGCTCTAGGTCGTCGACGACATTCACGCGTCCTAAGGAACTCCTGCTGGGAGGAAGGACGCCACCGTTACTTGTCACGGTTCCTCAGATGTCAAGGCAAACTGTTTTCTTTTATCCTCTACGTTACTTTTAAAGAAGGGTTTACTGCGGACGCGCGAGTTTCAGGCATTTTTATATGTGAATAATTGAAATTTTCAAATTTATTATAAATTATGTATCAATTTATTTGTAAATTAATTATGTAAAATTATCTATTTTTAACTTATAAGAGATTATCAATAAAGAAGAAATTAAAGAAATGGATTACAGCCAATGTTTAGATATTTGTATATATTATTTGTGTGTTTTTGACACTAGTTTAAATTTGTATAATTGTTAAAACACCGCTTTTGTCTGTTGATACTAGCTACAAGCCTTCAGCGATACAATAGTTAATTATTAGATGAGTAACAATATAGGATTAATGTTAGTGTGTTTTTCTTTTTAGTATGTAAGTTTTTTTGTACCAACCTGCGTACAAATTAATTCACCTCTATATGATTTTACTTTGTAAAATTTTCTGGTTTAAAAAATAAGTAAATAAAAAATGTATAAATTTATCGTAATGATTCTATCACATACATAGTTGTCTACATCATTATCAAGATCCTTGTGAAATGACTAATATCATTAATAAGCAGAACGAACGTTTATTATAGTACCTTACTATTTGAAAGGTTTTCAACGAAACATTCAATGTTATCTACACTTAAAATAGAGAATACTATGTAGTGTCTGTAACATTGAAAACAAGAAAAGTACTTAATGAATTAACCGTAAAATTTTGTAGGAATCTTCTTTGGAATTCTTATCAATGCAGTGGCATGGTTAATACTGATGAAACATTGGAACAGAAAAAGTCTTGGTTGCTTTCCAGTAGATATGAAACTTCGTACTCATTACCGGTGACAATCAAATTACCTTATGGGTCCGTTAGAAATCAGTCGTGGTGGTGAGATGAGAGTGCACGAGACATTGACAATCAAATTAACACTGATTTATTGATGGAGTGAGTTTCGGCAGATATATGTGTGCTTCTAAGATTCAAAAGCTTCAAAAGACTAAAGTAACGAAATACAAAGAACAATTTGTTTGTAGTTTCGACCTTCGATAGTTCGTATTAATCCATTCACGAAGAAATTCAGACTTATTTATCTATGTTTAAACTATACGTGTGTCTATAACTATATTCAGCTCATCATTTCAAAGAAAACGACACTGGGAACTCAGACGCTTAACTTTTAATACAAAAATGAAAAGAACATTTAATGTTCTTCTATTTTGTTTAATTTTGGGTTGTTAATTTTCCGAGAAAATAAAATTTACGGCATTCGTACGAAAGAAAGGGGAAATGGAAATATATAAAGTTATCCGAAAATCGGACAAAGGCTACGAGTCAAAAATAATAAATAACTTAACAAAAAGCTGACTAAGTCGATGGGAAAAGGAAACAAGTGGTAGAGAAACATAAAATACCAAAGATGTAACATTAACGCATACGAATAGAAAATGGTTTTGACCATCCAGGAAAGGAATGGAAATATTAAGGGACCATAACACCGTGAACGGACACGTCTTTAAAATAAATATCACCTACTTCTCACTTCTAAGGTTCACCACCTGCTAGCTATAACACGCTGTAAGAGAGAAAAAAAAACTGTTCCACGAGATAGGCCGATTATTCCGAGGTACGGTTGATATGATGGGGTAACTTAAAATTGTTTCTAAAATATGTAGGATTATACAGTTGAAATTGGGAGAATATTTAGGTGCATTCAATGGTTTCATGTAACTCACAAAGTGAGGTGCATGAATAAGTGAGTGGTTTAGGTCAGGTAATAGAATATAAAAGCTAAAGGGTAGAAAAGATGGGATAACTCGCAGGAAGATGGGAGATAGAGGACACCATACACGTTACTTTCTAATTTTGATTTATATTTTTCGATAAGCGCAATCGTGTAATCTGGTGTTACCCAACGATCCGTGAAACGAGTGACGGAGGCCGACGAGAAGTGAAGAAGTCGTGACTCGTTGAACTCTTCTAACTTCGCTTCGCCAGAGGTAAAGCACGGGTCAAAGAGCATCTTGCGAGGGGAGGAATCTTGTCAGCGCACTAACAAGTTCTTTCGCTTCTCCCGTGCGGAAGCCTCCATTGCATGAAGTGCACTTTCAAAAGAAACACCGACTGCTTTCTTGGCTCTCGTATTCAGCTTGTAAGGATTTTCTACTCGAAGATATCCATAGTTAAGTAATTGACACAATAAATCAAAGAATCTTCATTTCATGAAAAGGGATGTTTTCTGCCATGTTAATAAATTGCAACATATTGCTACGTTTAGGCAAAGTACGATTAATGAACTATGCCAACACACGTTATATTGCATGTTTGGAACAACTATTGTGCTGCTACGATATGTGGTTGTTTCGTGGGTTATTTTGTCGGTGGAAATTGGTTGCACCGTGGAATTACACATGAGGTGAAATCTATGAAGAAGTGTTGTCTTAAAAGTAACTAAGCACTGATGAAGATAACGTGCGTTACCGAAACGTTTGCATTGCTATATATTTTTTTATTTCCTGTAGACAAGAATCTGTTTCAATCTTCATTAACCAACTCTCTCTCTCAATGTTCATATGAATGTGAGAAATCTCCTCCCGCAGTGCATTTACATTTTGTGGACATTTTAATTGCACGCCTTTCTCCTGTTTGGCCGAAAATCAATATCAATTTTCATGTTCATATAAGATCAAATACGAGAACGGTCATTTCCAAAATATCTCCAGAAGTGTTTTCTCGCAGATTATTTTGCAGAAACGTGAAACTTTAACAAATGAACTTTAAGGCATCTAAAAAAATTCTTAATTATGTTTGATGTTACTTGATCTTTTTCGTATTTTGTCGGGAAAATTTTATCTAAATCTAAAATGTTGAGATTAATTAAGCCTAATTTAGAAAACAACTGATAATATTTCAAACAGCAACGTTGGCTGCTTAAATATAACAGGAAATAACAGAGTAGCTCTTACAGCAAAACCTTTGTAACTGTTTAATATAGGTTCACAACAATATCAAATTTCGTTTCTAGGAAAAGTAAAGTATTTGAACCATACGGACGCTATAAATGCTAAAGGGAATGTAACCATGCGATTGTATGATTCATATTAATCCCATTGAGAATGGCAGCATTAGAATTAAATCGGAATCTTACTCACTAATCTCAATATATAAAATGTTCGTTGAAGGTTTTAAAGAATAAAAAAGTGTTTAATTACTTTTAATTAACTCAGCTTAAAATAATTAGAGAATTAGTCTAAAAACTGACATATCTCTCCCATTAATAAAATAAACAGTAATAACGTTTTCACCATACAAAAATTAACAAATATCTTGTGATTAAAAAAAAAATTCCAACCACAAAACAGACAAATAAACAAGACCAAGACACGCTGTCACTGATGTGAAACGTAAGACAAATGAAAATTTTTCTTTAATTTATTTCCCTTTTTAAACCCTGAGCACTTCAAACAATGTCAATACAGGTTATATCAACAATTTTCTTCTTCTGCACTGTATAATCTCTCTTTAACATACATTCAGATAATAAACAATAAATGGGGAGGAATAATTGAAAAGAAATACATTACTAGGATGTACGTACATGAGATTAAGAAGTAAACTGTCAACTCTTTTAACAATATCCCTAATGTCACATATTTTGTTGCTAAATATCTTGAATGTATTTCTTCTCTGTCTCAATTAAGGTGTCGCACAAACAAGTGTTCAGTATACCATTTTTTAAGTCTAATTATCCATCTACTACTCCTAATATCACTAACTCTTACTATTAACATCTACATGCGGACCAAGTTGTTGGTAAACCCAGCGAAGCGACCCATCTACTTAACAATAGCCCTACCACGCACCTCCTTCATCCTATCTCCCCATGTAGATAAGCTTCAATAGCACTCTAAATTTCCCATTTACAAATACTACAACAACAACAACAACATAAACTCTACTTTTAAATTTCCTCTCTTCGACTCAACCACTGTATCTGATCTACAATTTTTGTATGTTGAAATTAATCCGCGTGTAGTAGTGTGACGACCTCAACAAGTTGTTTGCATGCAAATTAAATAAATGAGTAATGTTGTATACTTAAAATATCACCTCCACGCATCAAATGAAAATTCCTGGAGAGCCGAATGCGAGTGTCCTTCGTTGGAGTACCCTTTCTTCTCGTCCTCTCTCCTTCACAGCTTCTTCCGGGAGAACCAAGGTCTTGGGGCGGCGCTGTCGTGCCATCGCTGTTTATGGTGGGGTTTAAAGCGCTAGTGCGACCACCGTTTCGAAAAGATGATGTGCGATTTTTCACAGCAACGGGATGTCTAATGTGCAATGTGAACTAATTACAGAGCGTGCTCCTATCCGTATCATTTGCAAGGAAATTTTCACACTTCATTAAATGTATATAATAGTAATGAAATACTCGTATAATAAAGGTTTCGTTCAATAAGGCTACAAGAAATTAAATAATTTTTTTTTTTGAAAATAAGTATCTTCAAAACACCTTTAATTGTGCAGTGATGCCTCATAAATTATTTAAATGAGAGTTGATTTATTAATTAAAAATGTACATTACTTCTTTAATTTTACAAATAAAAAAACATGGAAACACGAACATCTCAAACTTGTACATTGTTACATATTGCATATTTTTTCTTATAATACTGATTTACTAAATCAAACACCGCCTTTACACAGCGTACAATATCTAAATTCAATACGTTTGTGTCACTAATCTTCGTTTCTTGTGCTGACCACAAACACTCAATTTTCGGTCAACAATTCTGTTCAAGTTTCACTGTTATAAAATTTTAAAAAATAAACAAAATATTAATAACTGAGAGTTGGAATTAAGCAAAACTAATGGATTTCTTGTTTTACCTAAAATTAATGAATTTATTAAAATGTTTCTTGTAAAATTATAGCTGTAAATTTCTCTCAAAAACAAGATACATCGCTGCACATTTTTAATTAGTAACTTAAACTGCAATAAAGTAAACAATATGAGCTGTAGAATGAAACTGTTAAGTGCATTTTTTTCTTAACAAATATTTTAGCTTGATTTTTTTATTGGGATCCCTCACCCAGTTGTGTAAAGACCACTTACGAGTTCAATCGATATATGACTGAACAGATGATGAAGTCAGATTGGATGCCATCATTAAATTAATTAAATAATTTTAATTATATGATAATATAATCTGAATCTTATTTCCTTTCTTATATGGGTTCCCAAATAAATAAAGTCGCGATTACGAGTGAAATTGAAAATTAGCGACTAAACGAATCGAAAAAAAGTGGGACGAATTTTAAACATGTAATTCTAATTAACTGATCTAAGTATTCCAAAGTAAGATGTAAGAATAACAATTGGTTACATAATTCACTTTTTGTGAAACTGAAATATTTATTTGTAGTTTTTATTGAAGCTTTAGAAAGTATATAGACGAAATATGAATTATCTTTTACATATAGGTACTGAATTCTATTTCATGTCTTGATTTATGTCTGTGAGTTCTTATCTTAGTTAGCTGAAAATATATTTGTTTGTTGGTGTGATTTGTAACCTCAGATTCATCTTCCTACATTTTTCCTAACCATAGATTGCAATAATTTAAAATATATTTATTCATAATTAAATTAATTACTGGAATATTTGATGCATTATCTGAACTGTGTAACAGAGAAGGTGGGTTAGTCGATTTGAGGCGGAGGTCTGCCCTGAGGCCAAATATCTCGGGTTTAGATCCTCGGTAAGGTATTGGTGTTATATGTTGTACCACCTGGAAGACAAGGAGAAACCAACACGAATTACATCTAAACCTTAATCACGCCCAACCCCATTATCCTAAGTAAAACCATTTCAGTTGCGTTTGGTGCAGTCCCCAGTCACATCTCGAAATGGTTGAAACTAGTCTTTGGAATGCAGACCAGAGAAGATGTAATGAGGTGTGCTTATGTATTTTCTTTTAATTCCGAAATGTTTTATGAGTTGAGTCTTGGAAATGGGAGCAAGGTACTTGCAATTCAAATTCTTTCTAGGCCATCTGTGAATTCAATTTAAGTACTTATGTTATAAGACAATATCGTAAACAAGCCTCCTTTGGAGAGGGTCTGTAACCAAATTGTGCGTGCAATGTATCGACGTAAATACTCCAGTCATGTTAATCTACCAATACAGGGAAAATGACAACACGTGAGTGTCGAAAGCAGGTTTCAAATCATCATGAGCTACTTGGTTAACATGGGTAGAGATGAAGTTACCACCTCATCGGACGATTTGCAAGAAACGCAAGAAAAACTTTTTCTTCTGGAGTTCTTGGTTGAGAGCGTGTACATCTACAAAGGCTGTGCTCGTGACCTCGGTGCTCCCGAATGGATATTCCAGGGACTCAGTTCGGTGGCATTTCAATTTATGACTTTCCCTACATTAGAAATCACTCAAAACGAAAACCATTGCCCTTCAGAAGAGCCACAGACGTTTGATAGTGGAAAATCGTGTTTGTTTTCTTTACCTGAAGCAATGCTTCGAAACGCACCTGGTGAATTAGTTGTGCACGTGAATGTTTCGAAGAAGCTCCCTGATGGTTCAGGTGTGGAATCGTTTCCAGTGGGAACATCCACAATCGATATGACGACTGAATTCTTTTCCGTAGTGAATGAAATACTTGACCGACCCAATGAAATCCCAGCTACGGCTGCACGAAGAGGTCGCTTTCTAGTTATTGGAAATATGACCAACAAGCCTGTCGGTACAATCCATCTTTACATTCGCCTGTCTTGTTTCGGGAAGTTAATAGCATCTCAGCCATTTACGCTTGATGTTTAATCGAACTTGGATTAAAAGTTAATGGACAGGTAAGGATGAGGAGACTTGAAAAGGACCGTGATGGCAATTGAGTGAACTAGTTTCTTCCTTGGATATGAAACAGAAAATGTACCCTGTCCAATTCTCTACTCTATTCAAAGTATTGTTTGTCAAAAATGCTCCTTTGCTCTAAATGAATGCACTATGTCCCCATATATATGGTAGAAATATCCCAGTTAATCCCCTCAGACTAAAAAAAATGAACCTCATATTTTGAATGCAGCTTCACATTAAATAAAATATATCATCCATATTTCTATGTGCTCTAAAGGGTTTTTGGTGTCGCTGATGAATTTTCGAAGACATGAAATTACTTCAACCGAGTTTCTTTGTTCGAAAATGGTGTGTACAGTACATGTAGTTTCTTACACATTTTACCATCATTAACAATCACACTCATTGTTACTTAAATATTGTTATAGGGGCTATATTTAGAATAATACATACGGCAAAAATGATTTATAAAAAATAAGATCAGCTAGTTTAGGGGCAATATATTTTGTCCTTTCTATAGAATGAGACAATTTAAATTAAATTAGTAACCTGAAGTAAGGAATGTATTTGTCTCGAGGAATAGTTTTACTTAAAAAAAAGGTTTTTGCAAAAGTCCAAAGAAACATTTGAATAAACCCCACGTCCTAGGCAAAACCAAAATGAATTATCTGCTCATCAAATACTGAGGGATTGATTTTTGTCAACTTTTGCTTGTGTCTGCATAATATCTATTGAGTAAGAGGATTCAAAATAATAATTTCATATCGGAATGCTGGAACTTCAAATATTTTTAAAAAAAATAGAGAGACCCTCATGTAAATTGGAAGCAATTGCAATTTATAATCAAGGTATAATAAGGGTTCGAAAAGTTTTGGTGATGAGTTGAGTCTCTTCTTTCGTTTGCGTGACTAAATGCGACCTTAGCATTATATTCCAATCGATTATATAGAACCCATTACTCCAATGGGGTTGTAAGCGTGACACGGATTAATCAATTCTTTCCTAGCAATTAAGACTGAATACTAAACACTTCCACGATATTTGGTCGATTAACATACATAATTTGTACAGATGTGTCAGGAAATTAATGGTTTGGGTCAGTCGTTTACCTGATGCGGGACGGAAAAATATTCATCGGCTGTTTGTGAAGTCGGGGTGACACATCTTTGAGTTCCTATCCAATCATGTTGGACATGCATAACAGATTTCACCTCATTCTTAATCCGTGTTAGGTTTATAAGGTTGGATAAGCAAGTTATTATCAATCAAAATGTTTAATACATTTTCTCAAAACACTTAGAATCTCCTTAATTGAAAATGAGAAATCCATACATCCCAATGAGCGAGAATAAAAAGCTACCTTTCGAAGAAATCGGTTATTGATAATGCAAAATTACAATCTTCAATATTTCGATACTACAGTTTCTCTCAGAATTGTTAAATTTGCAAAAGTTGAGTTAATTCTAAAAAAAACATTCATTTTGAACTAACCTTTTTGTGGTAAAATAATGAACTATGAGAAAAAAACATTAAACGCTTTAATTATGAAAAAATTTGGAAAAATGATAATAGATCACTTGTTTAATGTTGTAACAAATGGTGCTTTAAAAAAATTTTCTTCCAAATTTAAGGTGTTTTATTGAAACCATTGTACGTACCAAATAATTGAATTTTGGAGAGGTGTTGAAACTGTTCACAAATAATTAAATGTGTGGATGTTCGAAATGCGAAATATGATTATCAAAAAACCCGGCTCCATATACTACAGATAGTAAAAGAGCTTATGTGGAACGGCTGATAGACATTTTGTCTGGCGTTACGACAAACAATTAAAAAACAGTAAAAATATATAATTTCGATTTTCTTGACTTAGCCTCGCTACGACGTATTCACCCATGCTATCTTTTGCCCATCATAACAATTAAACTATCAACAGAAGGCACTTAGATCGATTATCACAGACGGTGTGGCCAAGTAGAAAGTTTTTCGTGAAAAAAAAAATTGGGGACGATAAGAATCTTTTTTAATTTGAACATTGTTGCGTTAACAAGTAGAAAAATCCGTGGATGTTTGAAGACCGGAGGTTACGTGTAGTAGTAATTGATAGCTTTTTACCTCGTTGAGAGATAGAGATCGTTGTGAGGATACTGTGAGCAAGTGAAATCTTCAGGAAAAAATTAACTTTTCATGACACCTATTAATATAGATTCAATTATCATGATCTCGGAAATTTATTAAGAAAATAAGGTTCAAACTCCTAGGAGATATTAAAATATGTGTGATCGAGCTTCTCAATGATCAAAAAGCTTTTTCTGTATTTCGGTTCGGCATTGTCAATTTGCCTTGTACTTGCCTGAACTCCAAAAACTGTAACGCCTTCACAGTATCTCTATACAGACGTAGCAAAGCTAAGTTGAGGCAACTCCTTGCGGCCAACTTCTCCGTCCGTCTCAACTGTCAATCAATTACTTCTGGTTCAACGATAGATCTAGTTCCCATATACAAAATGTATTATTCGCGTTTAAAATATAAAATACAATATCCTTGGAAACAGTTTCAATTTGGCACATGCAACAGTTTTTGTCTGATTTTAATTTGACCTCAACGGAAGGAGGAATCAACGTGGATAAGTGGGTAGATCGCTGAGCTGCTGGCTGGACGGCTGGAGTTCGATTCTTGTATCTGAACGTACAGACGAACACTCAGGTCTACTCTGCCTGCAGTAAAATTAGTACCACTTATATCCTGGGTCAAACCTCTTAACTACATGTCCTCCTTGTGTGGAGACAAAGATCTTGTCCATGAACCTCATAGGTCCTGTTGTGAAACTGTTTGATTTTTCCTATCAAAGGGATACATTCTATATTCTATTATCGTCAAATGTATACTCTATCCATATCTATTTGACTATAAAACAGAATAAAATAATTTAATACTAGGTTTAGTGGCACAAACTTTAAGCATCTTTTTCATCGTTTAAAATTGTTTTTTTGTATTATCCAAAACAAATTAAAATAGAATTTATTAAATACGTAATAAAAAAATTTAGACGGTTAAGTTGTGAACTATCTAAAAAAATCAATAAATTTTGTGTTAGGGGACAAAAGTAATGGTTATTCAGCTCATGTTTAAAATTTATTTAATAAAGATTTTTGAGAAACACGTTTTTCACATTACTTTGAACGAAACGTTTTCACACTTTTTTCAGATTTAGACGAAATTCAGATTTAATATTAGGTCCCTTCTCACAAACACTCATACGTCTTTTGTGTGTTTGTGGGAAGGGACCTAATATTAAACTTAAAAACTTGCGTTGTGGACACGAAGAGTATCCGAAAAACTGCATGGTTAATCAAATCTCGTTGGCCTCCAGTAGAGATAAGAACAACCTGCGGACGCCGAGGTTATCGAAACCGAATCATTTCTGCCATGAAGTCCAGCTGTGGTGCAGTCAAGAATATATATAGGAGTGGAAACTTCTTTAGTTGGGGGTAGGGTTCGATGTGTACGAAAAACGTCGTCAGTTGGGAAGTACGAACCCGTCATCAGTGCCGCCAGACGGTGACATTGGAACTAGTTCAACTGGTTTAAATGATCATATTCACTCAATCCTCTTCGTGTGTTGTAACCAAGGAGACTATACAGTCTCCTTGATTGTAATTGTTTGCATTTACATTTACCTTACAGTGAAGTTTAACCACTTCTCGGTAAAACAGTTATACGTCTGGTTATTTTACATGTATAGGATTGAGGGAATCGGGTGACTTTATTCCTTTAAAGTGTTCCTTTAATGTGTAGGATTGAGGGAATCCTTTAATTCCTCAATCCTTAATTCCTTTAATGTGTATAGGATTGAGGGAATCGGGTGAATGAATTCCTTTAAGAAAACAAAATTATTAACCCAAACCAATTCGACTTCAAAAAGTGTGTTTCCACCTCCACACAAACGCTACGTCTCGCTCTAGAAATTTCCTCTACATTTAATTTTCAATGCACTTTACCTCCAATATTTTTCGATTTTAACCTACGAAGCCCATCATGATCGTCTTCTCCACTAAACTCGCGAAATCCTCCCTCCCTCTTTCAATGATCTTCTCGGTAGTTTTCTTTCAAATCGGAAATTTTTCATTTTACCGAGGTCAAATATCCTCTTCCTTCTTCATCAACACCGGAGTCTCTCAAGGAAGCGTGTGATCTCCCATTTTATTCTCCTTATACATTAACGATGTTCCCCAGATTCCACTATCAACTCAGACGTCGTTGCCAGTAAAAATTAGACAACTTCAAAAAGCTCTGACTAAACTACAAACTGCGGCGAACGAACTTATTGACTGGAAACGAACGGTGGATCAAACCGACGAAATGCCAAGCCATTATTGTTTCATGGAAAGGACGATTAAGACGACCGCCCTTGACAGTAAACGGTTCCCCTATCCCGTGGACTTTCACTATTAAATATCTGGGACTAACATTGACAAAAAATTACTTTGGACGTCACACTTACATAATCAAGCAAAAAAGATTCACTCGAAGATGCGTTTTCCCCCTTTTCAATGACTGCCTACTGACATAAAATTACTGATTTACTGCACTTGTATCCTTAGCACCACCTTATGTGGATCTGAGATTTGGGCCTCATTCCACGCCACCAACCAGGAACCACTTCAGCTAGCTGCAGATACTGACAAACACTTCTAGACTATTAAATAACGTCGACAAAAATTTGACATAAACCCCATAATGACCTTTATCCACTCGACGGCAAAAGACATACTGACGAAACTTTTTCTCCGATCCTCCCGATTTATTCCTACGTTACCGACAGTACGCACAACGTACTATTTTCTTTATCAAACGTCTGCCCACTGACGTTCTTCTTATTTCTCCTCCCTATCCACCCTAACATTCACCAGTTCCGTCAAACTTTACTACCAAAAAGCTAACCGCTCCAGGAATTGGAAATGCTATAAACTTATATTTACTTTGTTTTTCAATTTCCCCATGTTATATGTATAATTTTCCTTTTCTCATTATGTATTTTCATTTTTTTCAATTGTATTTGTAATTTCTTTAAGGTGGGACCAAACTCCAAGTTAGTCAAATCACTGAAATTTATAATTGTTTTCTTTATTATTATTCGAATTGTTAGAAAACACAACAATATGAATAATAATTATGAAAAAGAATGATTTAATTTTTTTTCTATCAGTAAGTAATATAGTACAAATAAAATTCACGAACTCGCTTGACTCGTATGAAATGCACAAGAGCATGTAGAAACATGGCTGCCGTGCGCAAGTTTCGTGATTTATGCACCTCACCCCGCAAAAAGTGAAATATCTTTTTCAGATGTCAGGTGATCTATAGATAAAAATAATGTTAAAAAATTACGGAAAATTTACTACAAATCAAAGTAAACTTCCATTACTTTCGTGATTTAAAAGTTGGTCATATTTTGTAAATAAGTGTTTTCTCTATCAGACGCAATGTATTACATCATTTATAATTGCAATTATTTCATTTACATGGCCGGTGAGATATGTTTTTTTTTTAAGTTGAAATAAAAATAAGAACAAGTTACTTTGTTTACTTACGCCGATTTAAGATATATTAGTGATTTAATTCTACCTACGCTAATACTACTTTAAATGTCATTCAAATTACAATCTCACGTTCTATTTCAATGTGTTATGTCAATTGTGCTTTCATTTTCTCATATATTTATTTAATTTACTAATTTCTGTATCAATTCATTCGTGTTCTATATCTATGAAATGTATAAACTATGTGAATCTTTGAACAAAGAATTTAAATAAAATTCTGCAGTGGTAGCAATGAATACACGCCCAGGCATTGGACTGCCCACTCCGAAGCTTTTCCGTGCATTAAATTCCCCCCGGATTCAAAATTTAAATTATTTACGCTCCTTGAAAGCCGTTAAACAAAATTACCTCAACCCGAGGAGCATGAGCAAATCGTGCGGGCTGTGAAAATGAATGATCATAACAGGCGAACATGTTGTGACTTAGACGCAGTACACAATAATTCTCTAGACTTATCAATGAATTTATACTCCCGTTGTCGAAAACTCATGCTGCAGTTCTGCAATTCCTACACTCTTCCTCATATAACGATCAGATATTTCATCATATCATGAAATGGTTTTATTAATAATATACACTTTTTACTTTTTTAATAAATTTTATTGTATAATGTATATTTCTTCAAAAATAATAATTTTTACAGGTGACAGACGTAACGTCATTTTTAATTGTAATATAATTATAAAAAGTTAAATTTTTAGACGCTTAAATAACATCAGTCAAGATGATTTCTTATGGATGTTTTTGTGTTATTCAAATTCGAAAGATTTTACTCCTTTATATCCTTTTAATTCAATAGCAACATTTCCAGGAACATTTTTTTAAAATTCATATTCTAGAGAAATACTTAATGTCCACTTTAACATAAAAATTTTCATTTGATCTAATTTTTCTTACAACATAAGATAATGGCTAAATAATATTTAATCCACATTTAAATGAATTGAAGAAGACAAATATCCTAACTTAAAATGAATTGTGGACGGAAATTCCTTCAAGTTAACTTCACCACACGTGGACTAATATTATTTCATTTGTAATTTATGAACTCTTAGTTCAGGAAAAAATTCATGATATTTATCATTATATAATTTCTGATATGTAATTTCTATAATACATAAAAATTATTACAATACTAGTTTATAACCGTGACCTACTTATCAGTTTAGATAAAATAATTTTCTGTTGAGAAAATGGAATAGTGGTCAAAGAAACATGATTTCCATGAACATTTGCAACATATAACGCAAGAAGAACGCGTAAACATAGACCTATGTTGGTTTTCGTATATTTCTTCTAAGTTTTAATTTATTTTCAATGAGTTAGTAAACCTTCAAGAAGTATAAACTTAATATTTTAACATTTGACAATTTTTTTTCATTTTCTGAATTAACTGTTGTTTAGTCACTGCCTCCCCGAATAAAATGGTGTTTTACAATCTGTGTCATGGAATGCATTCCATCAAAAGAGTGTAATGGGTTTCGTGTTAAGTTTCACAAGACAGTGTTATATTCTGTATGAGGACCAATTGTATCGGATGAAAGTGAGAAATGGCGAGTAATTAAGTTACAATAAAGCAAGAAGTGATGGCGAAGTATACGTGTCTCTAAAATGTATTTCGTGAAACTGGAGTTTCATGTAGTAATATTTAACGTTCTTAAAATTCGTAAGATCATAATAGGAATATTCCTGGGTACTGTCTCATAGCTGTTTGAATCTACCCAAAACTGGGAATATACACATTTTAGAAACTACAATTTCTGTCCCCGTATATAACAATAATCACTTATTAAAAGGTATATCATTTTATAAATTAAGAAAAAACAAATTTTTACAGATTAAGAACAAAATTTTTTATGAAATACGATATGTTCCTTAAATGCTGAATTTTAATTATAGTTTTAAATAACTAATCTAATGGAATAACATTGATGTTTTAAATTAGTTATATAACAAAAACATTGTTTATACCTCTTAAATTTAGGCTCATATTAAATGTGTTTATACTAATGACTGAAAGGATGAAGTAGTACTATTGGAAACTAGAAGGGAGATTTACTTTGTCTAAATGATGCATGAGGGTAAAATATTATCAAAGTTGTTTTAATTTAACCTGATCCCGTAAGAAAACCTTCAAAAACCCTACAAAATCCACTATTAAAATGCATCCTTATTTTACCATTTACCCAGTATGTCGCTGGTTCGTAAAAGTAGAATAGTTTACGTAAATCAATTACATCAAAATTATTCCGTGTAACTGTAATTGCTCTAAAAATGCTTTAAAACTTGCAGGATATTAGTAATTTAGATGTAATGTAACTAAAAATTGGGCCTTTCCCATTGATTTACCGATATTATTGTTGATTATTTATAAAAAAACATTTGTTCTTTTATATTTCGGTCATAAATATTATGTAAAAGTAAAAGATGGTGATCTTGCAAAAATCTCTCTTATTGGGGTTCCCATATCCAAGCCTCACACAAAAGTTTTGAGAATAAATGACAGATGTTGTGTTTTCTACCACTATATTTTTTTTATTCTAATGAAAGTACTCTCGACAACTTAGCTGACATTTCCAGTCTGACAATGTCAAGGATCAAAGGGCAAATGTTTGCCATTGATATTTGGCATTGTCAGACTGAAGATGCTAGCTAAGCTGGCGAAAGAACTTACATTAAAATAAAAAATTCTACTAGTAGAAAACACCACATCTGTCATTTATTCTCAAAATGAATACTGGTATCGCCTCACCGATATCCAAACGTATTTGCATGCAGCGTCTTACATTAAAGTATGAAATTGAAATTAAAATATCAAAATAGAAGTTGTATGTAAGAAGTTAAAATATTTTAAATTTTGCTATTATGAGAAAATGAGACTACATTAAAGATCAAATTTACACATTTATATTATTTCTGGTTAGTCATTTGGATGCTGGCGTCCTGAGTCTCTTACAAGATGAGGCTCAGGACGGACCGCCCCTGCTTCCCGTCCCCACCTAGATACGCACCTGAGCTCCTGTGGAGCAACCTCTACTTGTGATATAACTATAGAAAGATTGTATTTCCTTTTGAAATGTTTGCAAAGTTCTCTGATCTTACAGTGTCACTCAGGAAAGAGCAGGATTAATGAGAAAAAAATTACGGTATGCAAGATTTTAAATTTCAGGGGGAAAACAGTACTCTTGGGACAGGAAGAAAAGTATTGATTAATTGAGTATTATGTACAAGAGATTGGTACCATACATGATACATTGAAAGGCAGTTGATGATATCGTGTCAGAATTGATTCTGGAGTTAGATTTGAGGTATCGTGTCAGAATTGATGCTGGATTTCGAACAGTATTCCCTGTTCAGGAGGCTCCGCGTGGAGGTTCCTCTGTACCCTGGTCGTTGTACACGACCACCGTCTGTTCTCAGACGGCCTCCTAATGATGGGAATAGCAAGGGTGATATGCGAATGAGGTGAATGTTGAGGTGGAATGAATGGCAGGGGAAACGGGAGTACCCCGAGAAAACCTGCCGCGAACCCGTTTCGTCCACCACCGCGAATTCTACTTGGATCAGACAGGGTTTGATCCAACGTAACCAGAGGTAGAAGGCAAGAGCGTCAGGCACTACGCCACGGGTTGCCCAGTTGATGATGGAAAATATGAAGCAAAATCCTGGAATGACGAAGTAAGATACAGGGTTATGTATGTAAATAAAAAGAAAATCTTCTTTTCTTGCCATCAGAGCCATTTTCTTGCCATTTTCCCAATTATAAATATGCCCTGTAAAACGAATGAGCAAGTAATACATAATTCATAATAACACAATCCTTTTTATGGGATGGGACGGTGGGTTCAAGCAAGTATATGTTACGTCCTTAAATTTATATTGTCACTAACAGTTTTGTACTATGGATCTTATGCATTGCATTCACTCTTCAATATGTCGTGTACCACGCAAATTTTGCTTCTATATTAATGAATAAAAACATAAGAAGTTTTTTTTAGGTTATATTAGCGAAGTGTTACTATAAATTTGCCGATGTCCTGAAAAGGAATGAGTAAGTAGGAAAGCGATTTTTCAAATGATAAAAGGCGAGAGAGCGTGCTATAGAATTTCCCTCATTGACAGGCGCACGCCTTGCCTCAGCCGGTGCGTACCCCGAGGGAGTGAGGTGATTTGGGCGCTTGCGAAAAAGCACGTAACGTGAACCTGTTTTCGCGCGACAGGTTGAGCCGCCAGCTCGCTTTGGGCGGACATGGCATCGACGGAGGGAGTGGCGGTCGTCGGGAGTGCACTTTCGCCCCTGGGGCCACTTCACGGGGCTCTCACTGCACATGGCCATCACTATTGCATTTCAAGACTTATGAAATCAGATTTAGAGTTTTTTTTAATACACCTATTTGTGTTGAATTTATGAGAATGATCTTCATTTACGATGTCCAGTCCTGCAACATCATCTTCCTCGTGAGCGTGCCGAAAAGATCCGATTATTTATATCATTGGATAATACATTTGAAGGCACCAGGAAATATAGGGCTATCATAGAAAATAATTTTCAGATAAACTCATTAACACAAGGTTCCAAGACATTATCAGGTGTTTAACAATTATGGAACATGACCTAAATGAAAAAGTACATGACAAATTTTGAAAACAATGTATTTAGAGGTAGAAATAGCGGAGTGCACGAGATAATGTTTTATGTCGTTGGTTCTGTTGCGTGTTCAACGACATGCATTATTTTTCGTTTATTTGTTTTTAGGTACTGCATGCTATTTAATGGCCATTTTTGCAATTCATTTTGTCAGGCAATACGTAATTCGTCAGCAGAACCTAGAAACAAATTAACGAAAAATATTCATGTCGCTGAACACGCAACAGAAGTGGAAATGTCAATCACCGAAGATGATATCACATGAAGGTGCTCGTTAATAGAGACGAATATATTCATTAAATCGTTACCTGTTCTCGACTACAGTGTATTAAAACACAAGTCTACTCCATGGTTGCCAAGGCGATTAAATATGCATTTTTGGATCAGCGATATGAATATTTAATTACTGGAAAACATCCTCAAGATTGTTTTTGTTTTCTGACACCATGCTAACATTGTACTATAATCATCTATTAATTACAAATCAACTATTTAATAGTAGTTAATAACAAACTTATATTTTAAATCTAAAAGAAATATCAATCTTGAATTATGTTATGTACTTTTAAGTAGGAATTATGTATCTTAAAGTAGGGTTTTATAGTTATATAACGAAGCAACGTTCAAAAACACAAAATTTGAGCGACTCCTATTAGAAATACATCGCAATTGCTGCAGTGTTTGAGGATATTTTTTCTTCAAATATCTCAATCATATGATGGAATGTTATTTGCACCCACATTTTTGATATGACAATCTATAAAAATTCGTATTAAGAAAAGAGTACATGAGGTTTGCAATAATTTACCCTGTGTTACAGCATTGTGGAAATACCTATTGCGTAAATGGACAATAAACTAAAGAAACGTATATAGGGACATGGAGAAGTGATTTCGTTTCTTTGAGTAAATCTCATTCATTATAAAAATGTACATCATTTGTATTAAATACACGTTTTTTGTAATTATGCTAGAGTAATGGAAAAAAACGGACAGCAATTCAGTGAAAGATATTGCATCAGTTCATCAAAATGATGAGTATTATGGAAAATATTGATTTTGTTAATTAAACGTTACTGTTGTTCGCAGCATGACACCATATCACTTTACTAAATCCAGATTCTCGCTGTAGGGGGCTTCTCATGACGAGTCTAGAAATAGTCTTCAGTAAGAATCGAGAGAGAGAGAGAGAGAGAGATGAAAGACGTTTATTGAAAAAATAATAAATTTCTTTATTCTAAGTTCAGTACTTTACCTTTATCCCACTAACGTTGTAAATATTCTAATTTTTAATCCTCTTATTATCTGAGTGATTTTTTTCTGACGAGATGCGAGTTTGAACGAAACGAGAGTTGAGTTTTAGCGTACTATCATTGTGCACAAGTTTTTTAAATGAAAAAATAATAATACAAACAGCGTGAGGTTTGTAGTTGGTTTGTTTATTTTTAGATCCGTATAAGTGGGTTAGAGTGAAACGTCGAGGGACTGGTTTTGAAAATATCCAGGTCATTACGTGTAAAAGTAATTGTGTGCTGAACTATTTTTTAAAAATAGTTAAATAACCCCGAAGGACAGTAATGAGTATGTAAATATAAAAAAAGGCAAGATTTTGGAAAATCGAGGAATATTGCAATTTAATAAATGTAATTTCTAGGGGAGTCCAACATAATAGTAAATATGATAGAGATCTCTAAAAGGGTTCCTTTTCTCGTCGCCGTACTGAAATAAATAAAACTGATGTGAATCTTTACTCCAGCTTACTTCACGCATATGACAACTATGTTATTTTTCCATTGGTCTACAATTTTAAAAGATCTACGACACTTGACCGGCAGCAGTGGTCCAGTGGTAGCGTCTTCACTTCCACGATCTCGCTGAGCGGCAGAATGTGGGTACCCCTGCTTGACCGAACGAGGTGAGGTTCTCAGCTGGGGTTTCCCCTCACCTCCTCCAGACAAATATCGGTTCGGTACCATAAGTTTCCCGGCAACCCAACATCTCTCTTTCCATATTCCCTCTCCTAAGTTAATCGGTTAGGCCTCATAACCTGAACCTTGCAAAAGATATAAATAAATAATAAATATAAAAGACCTGTAAAGAACGACTTTATCTAAAGTAATTCAAAAAGAATTATTTTTCTCAAAAATGTATTTTGATCCCTAAGTCGAAAAGAAGGATGCAACTACTTCTCCGAGATGCGTCTTGTTTCTATGATGGAAAATTCCATCTGAACTGGAGACTCAAGCATTAAACGCTGTGCAGTGGGTTCCTCAGGCGACAGCAGCAAGGAAAGGAGTCCTCGGCTATCAGACGCGCCATCTGCGAGTGTAGACAATGCCAGCAGCAATGCCCAAGATACCAGCGGTCTTGACATTCATTGGTCAAGAAACAGATAAACATCCGCTGTATTTGTTTTACGAGTAAGTGGTGTTACGACGAGACATTTTCTCCAAGAAATAATCAGTGTATCATCTGGGGTAGAGAATATTTCTATTTCAGAAAAAAATGTGTATTTTACATTTCACGCTTTGTAATTGTATTTGAATTGAGAAAAGGATACATTTTTAATTTTCAAACATAACGTTATTCTGAGCCATAAAGATTCCATTGAACGTAATTTCAAAGAAACAGTTGGGAAGCAAAGAAAAAAGTCTCAAAAATTTCTATTATCGCCAATCGGTCAAATTTATGGAAATATTAGCGCACAGGGGCACTAGTTTCTTACCCGCGCTTTGATGTTTCGCTGAAACAAGAATTTTGCTTCCAAAGATAANCGAAAGATCAATTGAGAATGTTTTCTGAAAATAGCTGTCGTTTATCCCATACTTCACAGGATGAAGCATAAAGTTGAATGGAAGTTTAAACTTATATCTTCGCACCTATGCTTGACGACCAATTTCCGACAACGTTAGTGTTGTTGATTTGGAAGGAAAACCCACGGTGAAAAGCTATGGCAGGATCAGAATACCACCACAGGGGTTCCGCTATTAAATGCTCGGTGCAACAGGAAGCCCGCGATCAGCGCGCTCCTAGCGGTCACGATCCGCATCGGAGCCGAACGCACGAGCTGTCTGTTGGCCAAGCCGCAGGGCGTAAGTTACTCGCTAGATCTTCTTTTCGGGATAATGAATGTAATAGTGGTGAAAATAATAGAGTGTAATCATTCCATTTATGTCACACAGATATGCGTAATAACTCAATTTTATGGCTTATATCTGATTACCAGAAGTATTGAACCCATTTTGTGACATTTAAGAGATGATAAAGTACAATTGTCCTTTCTTAAAATGTAAATGTGTATAAATCTGTACTATACGCTCAGTATCGGTTTATTTTCACTTATACCAATGGTGTACAAAGGAATGCCACATAAGAAATGGATTTGCACTTTATATGCTAGTATGTGGTTAGACCACTGGTTCACGTTGATCAATTTCGGACTTACATTTCATGCGTATTGTATAAAACGTCTTTATTATATAAAACCAATTTTAGTGGCATCATCAGTTCTTGTGTTGAACCATCAAATTCTTTCACCAAATAATATTTCATTATGAAAACAAATAAATTAACAATTAATTGATTAACTAAATATAAAGCTCGAAATATTTGATCGCAATACCCTTCTGGGCTCATTGTACATTCATGTCGTTTTCACACAAGTTCTTTAAATTTCTCCACAGACTATCGAAAAAAGTAGATTTAAAATTTTTGGCATAACAATTATTGGCTGAGCTAATTATCACCGATGGTATCTCACGTATAAAGTAAATAAATAAATAGAACTAAGATTAATTCAAAAATTGGGAATTTACTAAATGCAACTTCATAGCAGCCTATTGTATCTTCGCCGAGTGCAGTGTAATGATATTTTTTAATTAATTAGTAACTTACTTGACTATAGAAAATGTAACAGTAATGTTTGTTCTTATCACATTTACAATATGTAGAAAAAAGACAGTTTCGTTCTTCTCCCACTACTTTCCAAGCAAATACTACGCTATACCACAAAATGTTTCATCTTTAATGAGATTCACTATTTCTTGGTTCAGATATTACGTATCGCATGTTTTGCGAGTTGTGAGAAAAATACTCAAATAAATATTTAAGAATTGATTGCTAAAAAATTCCATATCCAACAGACGCTGCGTACACTCCGCAAGGTTTTCGTTGAGGAAGGTAATACGGAGTGAGTGTGATGGTCGTCTATAGGAGTCTTGGGTGTGAAAACTTTTCCTGTATCTAACCAGATACACCATGTGAAGATATTCTGCTCGAATGATTTTCGAGGAAAGATCTCACCATATTTAACATATTAATATTTGTCTCATATTAGAGAAGATAAAATGTACATTTTGTATGATGATATCTTTTAACATATTTATATTATTTTTTAGTTTATTGTCCTCCACGTGGTCATACGCAGTTTGTAACGGCTTTTTTGACAATAAAGTTTATTTATTTAAATATTTTTGTATTTTTATTTTAAAAATTAGTAATATTGGATGTCTCTTTTGTTACAGAAGCGACCATTTACGTTCTCCAACATCAATCAGGGTGAGAATTTTTTAAAATTATTGTACTCTCAGAAATTACCCTAAGATATAGGATAATGTATATGTCAACAAAATACTACAGTCTACTGTGTTTCTTAAAGAACAAGTTGTATGAAATCAGTTCCACACAAATTTAAAGTTCAATTTTACAACTTCGTCTCTGATATTTTGTTGAAAATGTATTGTTACTAAAGTCCATTTACTAAAATACAAGCTTTTCAACAACCTACATTACAACTATTTTGTGAGATTGTAAAAGGAAATGGAACACTATGAAATGCAAGTTAGTTAATCATAATCGATAGATACATGAAGGAATATATAAAAAATTGCCTTCTCTTGTATCGTACCGTGGTCCCAAGCGTCCTCCGATAGTACATAAGTAGTCCTTCAGCCTTTTGTATCATAGCTTTTATCCTTCAGCTTTTTGCTTTTCTGATAGGCTGGGTGTGTGAGGGTTGTGGACTTACGCCTCTCTAATGGGCTTACTTACAGCTACATATTGATAAAACACCATGTCGGACATTGAAGTTGAAGGAGGTCTTGAAGTACATTATACCATATTCTGGGGAGTTTTACAAAGTCTATGTTCTGAAACAGTTTCACGCAAAAACTACTGAACAGATTGAAATGAAACTTTCACGGTCCTATTCCTTTTGGCGTTTTCCATTTCCTGCTCTGAATGTGCACTGGAGAACCCGGACTGCAAAAATGTTGTTTCGTTTGACAGAGAAGTTGCACCAGTGCGGGGATACTGTTGTTCCATGTGTCTATGGAGGTGCGCACTCTGCGCACTAAGAGCGACCGGAATTGCTCTTTCTTAGTGAAGGGACTGCACTGGGCGTTTGTCGTTGAGGTTAGGTGAGCTAGTGGATGCCGCATCCATGATGGATTCTGTGGGTTTATAGGTAATATCTTCGTCTGAAAGCTCCTCACATGAACAAGAATTGCACGTCGAAATAGTTCTTTACGAAAGATTGCGGTAATGGATTTTGTTTCGCTAATCTGTTTATACGATGATGATCAAGTAATATATACAGAAAAGAATATTTGATATTATTTAAGTAATTCTTTATTGTTTTTTTGTTTTTTTCATTTTCAATTGTAGTAGTTTCGTCAACACTCGCGGTGGGCAAATACCCTGCCCGAATCTTGTGAAACCGTCATGAATGTAATGAAAGTATTCTCCGATCTAGGGTTCAGTTTTATAAATCAGAGTTGACCGTGAGAATTAAAAATACTACAGAGGGCAGTTACTGTTTTATTATGAATATGGATTACAATGTACAGTAAAAATAAAAAATTTGAGTGTACACAACTAAAAATATTCCAAGTAAACCTCACAAGAGATTTCTCTAAGGTTTATGTTTTATCACATTCTTTATTATTAAAAGTAATATATGAAAATAAATTTATATTCCAGTTATCCCATCAGTTTTATCAAAAAGGCAATGTAATTTACTGAAAGAAATAAAAGACGTGTTTAAACTATCTGTAAATTACATGAGTATGGTACATTAATCTGTAAATTACATATTTTCAACAAATTTACTGTATTTATAAATGAAGGAATTTTAATACTAAACCATGAACAATAAAGTAGTCATAGACGTACGTTATGTGTACGTTATAGGGATGAATTGAGTGAAGGGGAAGTACCGGGTTGCCGTGGTTCTTTAATCACGGATCAAACATTTATCTGACAATGAGTGTGTTCCGACAACTGTTTCGTACATCCTTTTGTGTACCTTATTTTTAGGTTTTTAAAATACTATTCTCTTAAAAACCTTTTTTAGTCACATTTAATTTTAAATTCACGGCATTCGTATGTTTAAATGGTTTTGCTGTTTTTAGAAGAATGTTTGAAAAACTTCGTTATAGAGCTACTAGCCATATCAATCATTCTTCTAACCTATAACTCAAAACTCGCTAAGGATGAAGTACCTCGTGAGTATCATATTTCAAGAAGAAATTATGTATTCTATCGCTGGTCCTGTTCATGTACCTTATTTTCTTCTTTGCTTAAAAACAAGTCTCCTCTTGTTATTTCACGCTGCTTTCCTGATAATATTCGTGTTACATGATTTATTTTGTTCATAATAAACATAGTTCCTTGATTTTCATGGTTTATGAACCTTCCTGCTATTTATTCTGAATGTTTTCCACTATAAATTAATTCTGACTCTGCTCGAATTTGAGGTAAAACTGGAAAACTTATAGCATGCGAAACGCTACAAATCCCAATGTATCTTAGTTATGTTTGAAAAACGAAGAATTTAACGCTCATATTTGAATGCGTAGATAGTAATCCAACCAATTCTTACTGTAGTACGATCTACTAGTCTTTCGTATTGAACTGTGTTATTCAATAGAGAGTATTGCGTCAAGTAATTAATAATCGATAATAACCCCTGAGCAGAGACCTGTTTAATGCGGGATGAATACGCTAATCGCAAAAAACTTCGATCGCTGCTAATATTCGAGAAGATGTTACATAATTGTACATGTTAACTGAGAAACGATTAATGACAGTAAGAAAAAGTAAGAGACAGAAAGCAAAACAAACCTCACCATCTACTACATTCTTCTGTAATATAGTATAATGTATCATTGTCATGAATTTCTCATTTCAAATTTCAAAATAAAATAAAGACAATACAGTCGTGAATTAATGATTTTTTAAAAAAAAGTTTCCAATATTTAATAGTTTAACGAAATCTACAAGAAAGGCATAATTTATAATATCGTGTAATATTTATTCGATTTTGATTTGTAAAACAATGATCCTTGGACACCAATTATGTCAATGGGACAACGTATGGACAACAGAGCACGGGATGCTCAGGTTGCACGGGGTGCTCAGGTAAAGCACACCTGCAGTGAGGGCAGCCAGGGTTGGACAGTGGGCTATCATGGCGGTACGGAAGAGGTCTTATGGAAAATTTCAGGGTGAACCTATTACTTTCTGTGATGAACGCGGTGCGTATCGCACAGTCCTTCTGCGTTTATTGCTCTGTTTACTATGTGTAAAACACATGATAATGAAGAAGAATGTGTTAAACGATATCACTAAATATTCCACAAAAGAATTTAATTAGAAATTATTTATTATTTACAATTTTCTGTTTTATGATTTTTATTGTTATGTCAAGCGTTTGTATTTCTATACACTGATTTTGTTTACAATCCAGACACATATTACTTTGACTTCAGAAATTTTCTTTGGCGCTACCATAACCTCATTAGTCTATTCAGAAGCCGGTGGAATGCGTGGGTTTAGTGGAAGGCCAAATCGTTCGCGTACATCTCCTGTTCACACCACTACCTTATGCCAATGATCTTCTTACGTCAGCTCGTGCTTCGTGAAGTGCTATGTCTTCGAAACAAAAGAGCGAAGTCTGACATGGTCATCACCGAGATGCTGTCTAAAACATGGGCAAACGGATGTGTCGTTTTGACATGGTTCCATATTGGTTCTAATCTGATCGTATATACATTTGTCTATAAATTGGCAAGAGCTTGGCAAGTGTAGTTCGTTTATAAAACGCCTTTAAAAACCACCTTTTATATCTGACCACTTTTTCCCCTCTAGGAAAAATAAAATATAGGGAGATAGATTTTAAACCGGATTTAATAATAAAATAATAAAAACCTTTTTTAAAACAAACTTTTATTTAAGCGATGTACTAAAGCGAATAAAATAAGTAAACGTTTTCATGAAAGTAATGCAATGTCAAATGCCATACATATTTCTCATTAGCAGATCCTAATAAATAAACGTACTTACTATCTTTATCGCTGAAAATGATTTAATATTTTATGTAGAATTATTTGTTTTCAAAAAACTCGTCGCTTGAAATGTTCATAAGAGTGGATACCAATTAATTTCATTGGACAATGACAAGTTGGTAAGTAACTGCTTGCCGAAGTATGTGTTTTATTTACGATTCGCGCTACAAGATTCTTGGAAACAAATAATTCAACATAAAATATTAAATCAATTTCAGCGATAAAGATAAAAAGTACTTTCATTTTCATTAGGACCTACTAAAGTGAAATATGTATTGAATCATTAGCATTTGGTATTGCATTACTTTAATGAAAACATTAACTTATTTTATTCGTTTTGGTACTTCGCTTAAATAAAAGCTTGTTTTTAAATAGGTTTTCTATTTATTATTTTATTTGATTCTTTTTAGTATTAGAATTTGTTTATTTATTTGTCATAATAATTAATCTTGCCTGTTCATTTGTAAAATACTCAAAATACCTTTTAAAGACAAACTTGTATAAATATAGTAAATAGCGTAAATGATGTAACATCCGTGAGATACACCTAACGATATCACAAACATCTCTTGAGAAACAATCGTAATGACCAGATAAGTTAAAACGAAAAGCGTAGGTTGTACAATGCGTTATCCTTACTTGTATGAGAGAGACGGATTGTCTTTCAGGGGAAGCTTCCCGGAAATAATTTGCCGCGAGTTATCTCGGAATAAAATCGTTATTAAAAAACCTTTTTAAAAGTTATTATTTTAAATAGACATCATAATATTGCATTCTCAAAGGGTTTACATATGTGTGCTAAATTTCAGTTCAGTCGGTTGAGAGGAAGGGACATTCAGTTACAATATTTGGCCCAAACATACGAACTAACAAGTGAAGTTAAATAAAAGCTTTTAGATAAGCTCTGCATGCAATTTATTATTATTAATTTTGTTTGATCCAGCAGTCGCAGATTTCTTGAACCGAAACTCTCTTGATAATATTCCGTTCGTGGTAACGGCAGCAATGAAAAACAAATCCATCATCAAAGTAAATACTCAGATCCGCAAATATTGTATGTGTTACGCACAAAACCGGAATTCGGTCATTGGGCGGAAAAGACGACCAAATCTAATTTTGGCAGATGCATTTTTACCAGAACTAGATTTGAGCGTTTTCAATCCGATATTTCAAGGATAGATGGCATTCAGTTACAAATCATGTCAACATTTAGTAAATATAAATAGCAGTTAGTAAACATAAAAATGTTTACCACTCCCCCAGTTGTAACAGAACTCAGACTTTATAAGTGTTAGTGTATTCATCCCAGAGACCCCCAAGAAAAACGATTATACTAATAAACATACCGGTCGTTTCACATTTCTTTTCCCTTTCATTCTGTACCCCTTCACTCATAAATCACATTTATAAAAGCCTCGTACATGAAAATAACATTTTAACCATAGTAAACACTCCAGAAATTATATCCACTTAGAGTAAACACAAATTCAGTATTTGTGAAAATGCTCAATACTAGTTCTGTCCTTCAAAACACCTAAAACTAGTTCTGCCAATAGCAGAACGTCCAAAACTAGTATTGGTCGTTTTGAAAAGGCTCAAAACTAGTTCTGGCAAAAACGCGTCCGCCAAAATCAGTTTTGGTCGTTTTTTCATCCAACGGCCGAATTCAGGTTTTGTGCGGAACATATGAACTCTTATTCGACATGACATCTTTCAACTCTTGTTTCTCGTATTGATAAAATAGTATTCAATGTCTCAAAACAAAATATTCAAAAGAATGTTTATTGCAGTAGACTGTGTGATGCAATCTGTATATATGCACAGTAAAACTAATGATGTGAAGTTTGGCTATCTTAACTTGTAATATATGCCAAAAATGATTTCCTTTTTTTTTCTACCTTTTATCAATTTAAAATGCGAAAGAAAATATTGTTCGTCAGTCTGTATTTTAATGAGATATTTAAAACAAATTCCCGATAAATCGTCAAGTAAATGGTTTTATGTAAAATTTACATTATTTTTTATCCTTCGACTATCGGGATTTTGTGTTTGACCTTTGTGAAGATAAGTAGGAATCGGTTCCTGACCTATTACCGTCACGGGAAAAGGGCATAATCTTCAAACAGAGAGGTATTCCCCGATGTAGTGAATGTCCCTGAATATTTTTGCCAATCTTCTTAAATAATGTTTTGTAGTTTAGAAATAAATATATTATGAGATGTATTCTGCTTTCATAATTTACTGAAACTGATTTTATTTCATCAACTTCTCAATCTCCAACTCACGACGAGAAGGGTAGTTATTCGTGATTAAGTGCTTCTGTTGATGAATTAGTTGCCACCTGAACTAGTGAAAGTTGAATGTGGCCTTCCATAAGCGCTTGCTAGCTCACGACTATTAGGTTACGAGAATAAACCGCGCTGTAAAGACTGTTACTTTGAAATGAACTCTCTTCCATCCATGTCTACCCTTGAAAGGAGGAAAAGGAATGGAATATACAGTGTCAAATATCACAGTAAACAATCGGTCAGGGCTTTTTAATCCCTTCCTTCTTCTCTCCTGCTGGGGCATAGCGCGCAATCCAATGTTGCGCACGGATGGTCCTCTCTTCCTCAGGTGCTTTGAGTCCGAAATATTTTAATGATATTCTTCTGATAAATAAATATTCTTCCTCCAATATTATTGTTCGTCGGGACAGCATGAACTTCTTCGTATTATGAAAATGATAAAATTACGAAGAGACAACAAACGAAAGAAAAATAAATGGTGCTTAATAATTTCCTCTATTTTAAAATTCACCTTGTAATTTTTCTTTTTCTCACTAACCCGAAATAGAGAAGTTCTTATTTGCTCCTTGTATTCTTTGCTTTCACACCTTTTATATTTTAATAACCTTTTATTTTTTACCTGTTCAAATTATTCGTCTCTAATTAAAACGCCATCCTTCTATGGCATCGAACCTTCGAAATATACTCCTCCAATTCACCGCAATAAAATTGAGACTCCCAAGCGACGCATGTTGGCATCAGCTAGATCTTCATTGGGGGAAATGAAAAGCTAAAGGAAAAGATAAGAATATTAATAAATTATAATAATTAACTGTAAAATAAAGTACTGTTTCTTGATAATTTCAGAATTATAATACTTTGTTTTGTGTCAAGGACCCTGAAAACTAGAATAACTCTCATTGTCAATTCGCACTCACTACCCGACTGGCCCACCCCACGCGGCTTTGGTATGAATCACCCTTAAATATTCCAGTTTTAGAGTGCAATGTTTATTGCTTTACTGCACGCACTTTATATGGTGTTGGAACAAAATTTCTTCTATACTAAGTTGAACGGAAAATCGTACACATATGTTTAGAACAAATGAAATGGATAATTTTTCTCTCATTTTTACTATATGAATGAATAATTCGTTATAATATTCATATTGGAAAGTAGACCCGACGACTATTTTCCCTTCAGAGATACAATAACATCGATACTTATGTAATCCAAAACAGATTTGTAGTATCTCTAATCCGATAAGGTTTCTGAGTGTTGTTCTCACGCCAGAAGTCATTTTTGTGAGGTAGAAGGTTGCTACCAGACGCGAAGAGGAGTTAGTTCGTATTAATCTCGTTTCACTTGGCTGCTCCTATCCGTAATGCCCCTAAATTATTGACGTCCATCTTGGGTGGCAGGGCATTAACAAATTAGAATGTTGGACACACAAACGGCAGAGCATAGCTCACTCGTACTCACATGCCACGAGTATTATGTATTTCATACCTTATCACTTCAGATTCAAGAATCTACTTGAATATTATCAATGTAGAATGCGTTTTTTTAATAGTCCCAAATAATTCATATTAAAGCGAACATAGAATACGTTAACGCCCACCGCCAATTACACAAAACTATAATTTTGGACGAAACGTCTAAATACATTACGTGAAGTACATAATTTACATCACCCCAGGGGACTTACATCTAGTAAGTGTTTGTAAGTCTGGCATTACTTCCACTTACTTGTGCAGGGCTCCTTCCTTTCTCTTTGCTGACCTTCCTTGGTCACCTCTTGTTCTTTTCGATCCCGACGTTATTAGGGCTAGGGTTTCTTTCATTTTCCTCATTTTTTTCTTCCCTCTCATTTTTTGTCCTACCCCTCATTCTTTGTTGCCCCTCATTTTTTGTCCTCAATGTTTTGGTGTATGTTTTGAGATATGTTTTGGTATGTTGTAATTCAGGAGGGTTTTTAGTGGGTATGGTTGAGTCATTCGGCGAGTCCTACACGCGGGGAGAGTCATGTTGACTCTCCCTAGTGCGTAACTGCATTTTCCCTACCTGTACAAGTTTTTAGGGCTCCAATGATCTTTGATGTCAACGAGTCGTAAAGCCCTACAAAAAAATAATAATAATTTACATAGTTTACATTGTTCAGGTTTTCAACGTACACGACCAAATTCATTTTTAACTTTTAATTTTTCTTTCAACTAACCAATACAGTGATCAAATAGTTTTATTATCGGATGTTCTCAATTGAGTTCTGATCTAACTTCGAGATGACACTGCTTTTTTCTGAATGTAACTTCATTATACCTCTTACCATAAACTTAATTTATGTCCAATATCGTCCTCTCGTAATGTTAGTAATTAAACAACTGAATGTTTCAATCTGTGTAGTGTTCTTTGCACTCAACCGCATGTACTAGATATTGGGTTTCGGGGGTGAAGGTACTGCGCTGACCTTTTGCAAGACGTATCCCGCTCACTTGGAGCCAAGGAGTGAGAACTGAGGATGGTCGAACGAGCACGATTAGAATTCTGTTATGTTGTTGGATTTAGAGCATTTCCACGGCAGTAGTCAAGCATGATAGGTTTCTGTGAAAAATGACTATGTGGCAGTGATAATGAAACATTACGTACTTTTCAGGCAAACAGTAAATTAATATTAAATTAATCAGCAGGCTTGGTTCCGCTTCATTGAACAGTTTTAGAGCTCACCGAATTAATTATTTTCGATACACATTTCTTAACAGTTTTTTTTTTGCAACAGCAATAAGTCAAAGTGATTTAAGTCCTTAATATTCAGTATTCTGTAATTATTAAAATTGCCAACGGGAACTTTTATATTATTTTATTTAAGATCTGGTAAACAATTTATATTAGTAGAGGATTGGTCTGATGTAGACAGATTGTTCATTACAAGCAATAAAAGATTTTGTCATTCCTTTTCGCATCAATAAATGCATCAAATGACAGAAAGACCAAATCTTTTATTGCTTGTATGTTATATTAGACTATATCAATGGTATATTAATAAGGAATATTTTTGTACAATTTACGTGAGTAAATATTCGCGTACTCAACTATAATATCACGAGTATAGATTTTGAAAGTGCTGCATAGATCCAGGTTTTTTTAATTGAATACTTCCATTGTAATTGATGGGATGATCCTATGTTTGTTTCTGCAGAGTTAAGTAGCTTATTACCTCCTCATGGTCATACGCAATGCAATTGCATTTTGGTAATAAATTATTGATTAATCAAGGTTTCGCATATCCCCTTCGTCTGGGGAATAGGATTTGAAGCGAGAGTGAAGAAAGATCTTAAACTGCACTTAACTCTTGTTGATTATCTGTTGGAGATGGGTGATGGATGGTTGGTAATAAAGGTTGCGGTGAGCTTCACTTACCTTAAGATTACGATACACAATTCAATTACACCTTTCCTGGTCGAGTAGCGTTTACAGTAACCAGGCATTACTGCATTCTAGTATTGAGTCTTTTACACTACCTCATATGAAAATTACTTAATCAAAAGCGTAGATAACGATTCACAATAATTTGGAGGTGTATGAATATATATTTCTTACGTAGTTATTTTCTCCCCTGCATTACTTCTGTTCGTGGGCGCTCAACCAGAACTTAAGAGATTGCATCTTCCAAGGTCGACGAATAGGGAAATCCGTAACAGTATGTATTCATACTGATATAATGAGTCTTAATCATCATGAACATTTTTCAAAGCAGATTAGGAGATGTTGGAGTCTCTTACTCCATGTTTTCGTTGTTCAGCGAGAAATAAGTTTTTACAAAAACCCAACCTTCATTCACTCGGGGAAATCAAGCAACATGCGCTTCATATTATACTGATAGCATTTCAATTATTTTTAGAATTAAAAAAAAGATTTATAATTTTCAAATAATGAAATGAAAAGTGTATATTTTTAACAGAGTAAAGCGTACGTATACGCTACCTAAAGTGTAACTACTGCAATTGAGAGAAAAGGCACGTATTTTTGCATTTCAACTAGAATATTTTTGTTGATAGCCAAAGAACATAAATACTTTTTATCTTTAACTCAATAAGAATATAATTGTACTATAGTGATATTCGTAACTTCTTACAAACTTTCTTCTATTCACCCACTTATAAATAAACAATTAGAAAGAACTCAGTCGTCTACATGAAAAATTAAACGGCATCCTCAATTAGCCTGCCACCGTATGGTTACCAATTGATCATTTTTTTTTATTTTGATGTGAAAATATCCAACTAGACGTGTATTTGAAAATTGATAATTGGTCAACTATCTTCAATCTCATCAGATTCACTATTCCAATACGCAACACAAACTTGACGTAAGCGTTAGAAGCAGAACCATATAGCTATCTCAATAATATTGGAGGTTTTGTTAAGGTAATAATCAGATCCACAGACATTTGTTCTAATATATGTGAATGTAGATTCAAGTTTATGGTTCTTGTAAGTTAACATAAACGAGTTTCGTCAATCAGTTAAGTTATCATAAAAACAAATAACATATATAAAACAAATTCATTTCAAAATACGAGTGGAATTGTCGTCATGCGGTACTTTTAAATGACCAGATTCAGCTCATAAAGTCCAATTTGTTTTTCCTGCAGTTTCGTCTATTTTTTATTTTACAGATCTGAGAAGAAGAAAATTTGTTGATAAACACAAATTGAAAGAGTTTGATTGTCTTCTGATGTTTCTTTTTCTAATATCTTTCTCGTGACTTTTTGATTTCTTTATCACGCCTTGCATTTCCATACCATGCCTTCTATTTCGTAAATATACTCCCCCACCCCTCACTTTCCAATTAATAGATCTAATAGATATGTCTTGTTACACTATTTTCATCGCTATTCATACTAATCGAAAAATTAAGTACTTTACTAATGCATTCACTTAACATTACACCGATATCGAATTGTTCGGCTCAAGAATGAAATGTATCACTCAAGACAAAACATTAAACCTTTTGTCTCCTACCAATGAACAAGAGCTACTCATTCCGAATGCTAATTCTTCCCTTTGCTTCTGGAGCTCACATGTTCATTAATGTTCTAAGTAGCAGAACCCACAGCTGTCGATTCACAAAAGCGTCCCAATGATCGAGTATCTATCACGTGCTTGTTCGCAAGAAGACGGAGACGCCCATACATCCGCGCCTCGCCATACTTCTTGCTCTCCTGTTCCATCAACACAAGGGTTGATGAAGTTTCCGTGAGAACACTACGAAGAAGTGAACAGGAAAAGAAAACTAACCTCCTTATTCTCAGTTCACGGAAATCTATTGATCTTTTCAGGAGTGTTTGCACCAATAAGTGTTATACCCATTAGTTACTTTAAGTTACCTCAATGGAATTAAATAAATAAATACATTTATTGTCAAAACATTAGTTACAAACTGTGTCTGCCGACGTGGAGGACAATAAACTAATTTACTCTCTGGAAGCAAGCAAGGGACCATCACATCAAATCCGGTCAAGGACCCTAAGACAGAGGCGGATTTATTTCAACACACTCCAAAGATAGGAATAAAAATACTTCGGTGTGTGTTAAAATATTTAATAAAACATATGAAGTTATTTCACAAGTACGTATTATTATGCATTATTATAAATATTTGGAGTTGGCGAATTATGATTATTAACTGTAGGTTATTATGAATTAGCACAACGTTATAATACATATTCAGGTAATGTGTGCGATTAGAGAGCAAATTATGCCCGAGAAAAACGTAATGGAATTTTGACTATAAAATGTTTCAATGGTACAAAAGAAAGTTTGTGAAAGGTTAATTGCTGTGGGTCAAAAATAGGAAACATTAGTTTGTACATTTTTAGCGCGTCTTTTTAACAGGAAGAGGTATATGTTTGAATCATTCCTCCATGGAGTCATAGTCTAATGCAGTAACCGAAAATATTTTAATTTTTCAATATCTGTGGTATTGGTTTAATTTTTCTATTTACAGTTTTAAGACTTTGCCTAGTCTTTCAGCGTCAATATAAGGCGTTCTGTGGTTGTAGGTAATGTTTAAAATAGCAATGAGAAGACTTCTTGCCGCTGTAGCTGTTAAACCTGTCCTCAGCAAATCGGGACAATTCGTGATTACAGGGTGGAACCACACCTTAAAATGTCTACGGCCCGATCAATTTTAATGTTTAACTTAAAATTCTGGATAATTTTTTAATGTGAGTATAAAACCTGATAGTGTCGGATATTGAACCGAAATTGTCTTTCATTCTTGACGCTAAATTGATTCCAATCGAAAAGTGGTATAAGTATGTGGATTAAATTATCTTTCTTACTTTCTTTTTTTCTTCTTCCTCTTTTTTTTCAAAATTAGACACGAAAGGAAAATAAAATGAGATAGAAGGAGACTGAAAGTTAATCGATGATCTGGGATAATTATTTCCAATCGGTGACAGAAAATTATTTTCAATAATCGATTCCAACACAATTTTTATATAATACATGTAGATTTTTCTAGTTTGTGAAGGAGTTTTCTAAATATTAACAAACATCTCCCTCGTTTTTTTTGAAAAGAGATAATACTAGATTTCGAATCTGCGTTTCATTTATGCGTCTGTATAAGTTCTGTCTTTTAACAAATCATAAAATAATTATTTAATGATCAATCACTTTTGATTACCTCAAACTACATATTTCAATTGAGCCGTTACCGACATAAGTGCCACACAAAGTAATGGAGCTCGTCTAAGAGAATGTTGGGATATTACACTTTCAAAATGCACCAGACTGACGCAATGTAGCCTTTACCTCTATCAACATATACACAATCACAATACAACTGTGCAGAACAACAATACAAAACTATTCTATTTTAAAATACATTAAGTCGATGCATTTTAATAAATAAAAACGAGGAATGAATTATTAGTCTCTAAATTAAAAGATGTGTAGACCTGAATGTTTTTCATGATGAAAAATCAATTCAATATATTGTGTCTCTGTAATTAGTTCTTATTTAGGAATACTAGATAGTAGAGTATGTGATTTTCATTAAACATGGAAACAGTTTATTTTGACATGTGCTAATTTTTTTCAGAGAACGGAGAAGCTTCTAAGTACATCTTAATGAAAAATTGTTTCGTATAAGAAACTATTATTTACATATTTTTCGTGATTATATGAAATTCAAATAGTTTATTTCCATGTCCTGAATGATTCCTGAGCGGTATTATAACTCCATTAAAAATAATAATAATCCAGTTCTGCTGTTTGTATTTAAAAAAATCGGATATGCTTATTTAGTTAGGTGCAAATCATGGTTTCTAAAATTAAATGTATATAAATCAATGCCTTATTTGCGGCATAGTACTTTATCAGTACCACATTGTTCCACACCGCAGTAGCTATTCACCAGTGAACAGACTAAATACTTCAGTATGTTCTGCTGATTGTAGATGAGTGTGAACCAAACAATTCATTACTATAGAAACCAGATTTACGTTCGGAGGATGAACGTACTCCCGGAAAGTGTTTCACATTTTTCAAACAATTTCTCAACAAGAATGAACCTTGGTTTCTCATTCCAATTCCACATAATTGTATTCTCTCTGTTGTGTTCAAAAATATTTGTTAATAATGCAAAGATGAATAATTTACCTAGTTAAATTCATTTTATGAAATATTTAAATTAGTTGGCAATGCCCTTATTTATGACAACATGTATTAAGGACTCACAAACTCTTTTATAGTTCGTACTTTCACATTACGTTTCGGGGATGTATGTTCCCCCTCTTCAGATGTATTTTTCCTTTCCTTCTCATAATTGTACAAAATCCTTATTGTAAAGAGGATAACACCAAATGCCGCACAACAGGCTACAACCGCATGACCCACAACTAGACGAACATGCAACAAAAATAGCATGAGATAATTTTAATAAATTTAACACAACTTTTAATCAGTATACGCATGCATCTTAAGAACGTTCAGCAAGTATAAAGTGCACCATGTAATTTACAATAAGGATTTTGTACAATTTTGAGAAGAAAAGGAAAAATACATCTGAAGAGGGGAAATATACATCCCAGAAACGTAATGTGAAAGTACGAACTATAAAAGAGTTTGTGCGTCCTTAATACATGTTGTCATAAATAAGGACACTGCCAACTAATTTAACAAGTTGAAAGACAACATTACTCTTATATAATTTATTATGAAATATTTGTTTCCGAATGATTTTTCCTCTGTCTTCTTCCGCATTAAATACTTTCTTTTATTTAATAAAATACAGCTTTATACGTCGCCGTATTTTTTTAAATATTTGTTATCAAAATGTTCTTGAAGTGCCTATTAGTAAAAGTACAGTTTATTTTAAGTTACCATATTGCAACGTTCATCTTTTAACCATTCTCCTCTATTGAAGTAATTATCTTGAAATCTCTGTATGGAATGTCAAACGTAGAAGTTAATTTATCAAAAAATTCGTATGAGTCATTGGATCTTATTGTTAGAGCCAGGGATCATTGCGACTCTTTCTTTGGTTGCTATTCGTCATTATAAATCAGAAGCGGTCTTCATAATTTTGAACTCATAATAATTGGGACATTGCTCATATAGCAGTCGCTCACCCCTCCCCTTTCCCAGTACCTCTTACGGATCGTAAGCAATGCGTTTGATGTTCCACATGTGACACTAATGTGACTTGGGAGAAGTGAATATGGTTCGGGTAAATTGTGATCTCCGTATGTCTGCTCAAATTGTTCGTGATGGCCCCATAACTCTGCTTTGGTGGCATATCAACGGCTTCTTAGTCTTCCGAAGTGAGCAATTTGAGTCATGGAGCAACCATAGTATTTCGCGATTCATGATGGGTGGTCAGGCAGGGGGCTATTAGTGCAAGTAATCTCCAAGAATTACTCTCACGTATTATCTACTCACAGATGGTACTCCAAAATGTTAATTTTCATGTACGAGAAATTCACGGTTAAAGATTGCTAAATGTTATCTACTATTAGCCTCATTATCATAATTATTCCTTTACCGCTCCCTTCCTTGGACTCGTTAAGAAAATTTTATGTTTTCCGCTTCGCCATCTGTATCATTGCAAGATTAGCATTATTATTATTGTAATTAATTACTTTCATACTACACTTCTGAAATAAACAATTCATCCCCTCTGTTATTTTTTGTGCACAAAAGCAGGGAGAATGTTTACAATCTTTTCCAGTAGTTAAAACGAACCGAAATAAAGAATCCTAAATTACTTCTCTGACACTAGTTAGTGAGCAATATATTTCATAACAAATTTAAACTTCGCCAAGGCCCTTTTTGAGAGAATTCCTTGGTTTATCGAGCGTGAAGTGGTTGGATAGCGGAAAGTAATCTAAAGAATTTCATTCTTATGTTGTTGTTTTTTTCATGACCGTCTCTCCAACAACTACCACCATATTTATATGCAACACATTTCTTATAATTACTATTTTGAAAACTTGTTTTACAATTTGAAGTACAACTTTCTGAAAGGTTTGTGTGTAATATTTTTCTTCATAAGTAAACTGTTACGCATTTATTTATTCCATATACCTTCATGGGGAGAGGATATATGGTAATTTTGACCAGATGAAAGTGGCGACGAGCCTGGAATCGAATCCTGGATTGCTTCCTTTGGACCAGAAGTTCCGGGTTCCATTATCGGCTGGTCTTCATTTTCATCTTGCCGAAGTTATTGGGAAATGTATTATATTTTTGGTCCTTCTCCTCTTCGATTGATAGTAACGATAAATTTTGAATACAATGTGAAAACTTAGTTTCTTATAGCTTTGCCATTTGCGCGTTGAATCCGTACATTACTAATTTTGATAAGTAACTACTTTTTAAATATTCAGTACATTCACCTTGTACATTCCCATCGTACAAGCTTTGAACAACATTTATTTAGCAAAGAAGGCAATCAGGGAGAAAATGAGAAAGCATATGTTCTATCAAACGTTCTTTAAGTTTGGTTCCATCGCGAAGTGTATCCAGTTCGTATAATTCTTCTACATTCCTGACCACTTAGCAGTTGAGAATTTCGAATTTTCATTCTTCATTTAATTAATGGTTTATTCTTGAATGAGCAGATTATTCCTTAAGATCGTAATGAAAATACTTATGAAGTCTGATTTTATCTTTGTATTGATTGGTTATTAAAGTATAGCGATGGCTATTTGTCATGTTTCCAAATTGTGGAATGACATCTCATTTTACTTTGTATCGTACATCATTTACTCTGGGATGAGGAATCCGATGACTTAGCGACGCACCTTCGTAAAAGACGAACACCACTTCATCATATTTCTTTGTGTGTTCTGTCAATTCGACGAAGAAAATCGAATATTTACTGTACGGAACGACTTAATTAAGGTCACCTTAATCCACAAACCACTCTGCTGTTAGTTTTGGAGTTGACTCATTAAATTACAAAATTCGACTACTCGTGTATTAAATTTCAGAATGAATGTTTGGAAATGGATGCCTCAAGACGAATTCCACTCCATAAATATTGAAGTCCGAAAGGGGTAGAAATCCATCATTATTTATAGGTGTTCTTTAGCATTCCGAAGCGGGCAACTAGGCAATCGCGTTTGGATCTTTAATTTTGGTTCATAAGCAAATTAAATTAAGCGGAGCAGCGTGTGAAGCAGTTCTCGCGACGGAGTCGGAGGCGAAGGGAAGCGAATGTAGCATTCGAGTTATGAGAGCACGCCTCCTCCTTCGTCTTTGCTTAGGATGCACATCACTCGAAACAAGCTCAGAATGGATGACGCGGAGATTATCAGCTATTTGCTCTCCAAACGAATTTCGGGATCCATGAACTTCTCCGGGAACGCTAATACACTTTAAATTGGTTTTTTTACCTCGCTTTTAAACCGAGATACATTTTCGGTCCATGAAAATCTATATTTTTTATACATTACATCAGATCTTTTATTAGTTTTAAAAACATTGTTCAGTAAATATTTTAAAAAATTCAACTTTAAATGTGAAATTATAATTTAGAAAGGAAAACTTTTTTTTAATTTTGGAGCGTCAACATGTTCACTAGATATACAAATTTTTTAACATAAAATTTAATCAACTTCTATAAATTTTCTTTAAAATGTTTTATCGTATTCTCTTTTCTAAATTAAACATTTTTTAAACAGAGGTTCAAAATTTATTTTCACGTATTTTGTTTATATTTCAAATATACTTGGTTGGTAAAATTCATTTAATTTTATATGTTCTGTTTTGGTATGCCCTTTTAAATATCCTAATTACAAATTTGTTCATGAATTATAATTATTTCATTACCAAGAGAATATTTTAGACAAGATCCAGTTTTACTTTAACATCTAATATTTCAAAAACTTTGCAAACAATTATTCCGTTAAATTGATTCAAACTTTGAGACAGACCATAGCGGGCTCAATTTGACTCATTAACATGTTATTAAATATGTAGAATAAGTATCTTCGACTAAATTGTTTTCGTGTTCAGTGCTAAAAATGGAGGTTACAAATATGTTCAATGATATAGTATACGGCTATTTTCTTTTTAACTTCGGAAGGAAAAACAGGTGAATTGACCTCCAAATAACGTTCCAAGTTCAAAATACAAAATTATTTTTATATAATCTGTGTTAATTGAAAGAATTTGTGAATAACTAATATGAACTAATTTAAAATTCTTATTTTTACATACCGGTCTTAAAAATTTCACTTTCTTTCTCCCTCTTTTAAAAAATGTAACAGTGATATCTTAACCTGAACGAGAATCCAATCCGTGTGTTCGCAGAGTGTGAAATGTTAACATAATCTCATTGCCGGTCGCCTCATAAATTCTTCATTCTCGTATTAATATTCTAATAGTACCGGCACAAACAGGGACGGCGCGTGTATTGGTCACCGTAAATTTCATCTCACATTGGAAACATTAACCTTTGGTGCAAATTATTAGTTTATTTCATATTCCAAGGAGTGTATGATATTTTGCATCGTTTCTTATCGCCAAATTATGGGCTAAAATCTCTTCGACTGATGTATCGCAATCTCAATGCAAATGAGTATATATTTTCAAATTGTATGAAGACTCAGCACAAAATTAAATTACATTGTCACCTCTTATGAACTAAAGTAATTTATTTCTTATAACGCAAACGACCGGTCTATTCCGTTTAAATAAATCATTTAAAAGTTGTTGATCGATAATGTGAAATTCTTTTTAGATTCTGCTTCTACTCTTCTATTACAATAATTGTATTTTATTATCAATATTGGGGAGTCAACTTTATCTTACTTTTGAAGTTGATAAAGTACTTATTTCGTATGCCCCTTCCTTTAGGCTCAACAAATAATCACACTCACCAAATCAGCACCACTGATTCACATTTTATGAAAAATACGTGTACTTCCGAGAAAGAGAGATGGGGCAGAGATGGATTTGTTTTTCAGATTCTGGACGATAATCAACTCTTAAAATAAATGCAAGAAATACTAAGGCAAAAAATTTCAACATTTTTATACAATGTTATAGGAACTCTTGGAGTTTCATACAGATCATACACTCGTTATCAAAAGACAATGTCCTGATCAAAATATAAATGATTCATAATTCCGAAGGTTTCTTCTCACAATGCGTTATGGAACGTAAATCTATTTCAAATTTTTTTACATTGAATCCAATAAGCATACGTATAAATTAATATTTTCAAATATGAGAAGTCATAGTTTGAGACTAAATGCACATTTTAATCTAACGAGATATAATATTATAAATACATTTTCTAAAATTTATGTTATTCGTCTAGAATTATGTAACTTGTTTTTTGAAACATTCTGTTATCTTCGTTGTGAAGTATACAAAACTGTAACGTATACTTCACAACGTTACAGCTTTGTATACCATAATTCGTTTAGATCAATAGGATATCTAATGGAATGGGATAATCTATGCGAAAATGAAGATTGCATTAAACTCTAAAATTCATTGAGATGCTCTTAAGGAATTCTCGGTTTAAATATTATATCCATACCAATCTGTATATGCTCATGATGCTTACAAAAGCTATCGTTATTTCCATCAATATTTACCCAATGTCCATGTGTCACTTCAAATTCTTAGAACAGAAATCTCTTGATAAGTGCGTGTTTCAGAAATTTACATAATTATCACCATCATGTCTTGTGAATTATTTTATATTTTACGTATTATTAACGTATCCCAACCTTTAATGAATCACTCTCAATAGCCTTAATTTTCATTTTGATTTGAATTCAATAACTTCTGCAATATTCTGTATTTTAAATGTGTTTAATACCTAGTTAGGGTATTTTTTAACTTTTTTCGTTTGTATAGGTTTTTTTATTCTTTCGATATTTTGGCTCAAAATAAACTGCTATATTATTTATTACGCTCCGTTAACAGACCGCTATGGTTATGTCTTCGTAATTCACACCTGGAGTTAACTGACAATGATAGGAACTTTCAAATAAGTCTATAATGGTTACTAAACATTTTTATAATAATAACTTATACGTATTGCAAAAGAGTTAAGCAATCAGCAGCGTACCTCAAATGATTAGAGAAAAAAAATATAAAAATGAAAATTCCAAAACTATGCCAATTAAACCCAGTCTCCTCTTTGTTAAACTAATCAAAACATGCCGAGTTCCAGGTAAAAAATGTACATAAATCGTGTTATTTTACCAATATGTATATCGTTCGATTTGAAACCTTTTATATGTATATTTTAAAGTCAAGCGGTCTCATTTGAAGGTTTTAGATGTTGATGACTCTACGGACCCCGAAGTAGTGAATCAGAAACATACTTGATTTTATAGTTAAATATTGTAATGTATATTATGTAATATTATACTGACACTCATTTCGGTGATAAACATTGAAACTTAACTTCTTGCATTGCAAATAAATCTGACGTAATATCAGTTAAAAACAATCAGGTTTCATCTTGAAAATAACATTAGAAAATATAGAATAAGTTAATATTATCAACTATTGTTTCATATAAGGGTACGTGTCGTGTATTTGAACTTGGAAATATTACTCAGGCTACTGCCATAGTAAATTCTTTACCTTTAGGTCTCACTGTTTTTAAAGTGACGTGTTTGCTACTCGGCTTCGCTTTTTTATACGATTTACTTGTGGTATATATCTTTCTTAGCTGTGAAGTGACAAATAAATGCTTCAGTAGTCAGGATAGATATACCCTTTACTTATTCTCTAGCAGACTCATTAGTTTATTTCCAACTCTTATTCAAATTTATTTTTGTCTCGGAAATACTGTAACTGATCTAGCGATTGGACTGATGTTCCTATAGAATAGTTCCGAAAACGTTGAGCAATATATCTGGTTTCTCATTCCATCTCATTAGTGTAGGTAGATAGTAGCTTGCCCCTGACCTGTGCTCCGTTATGAATCTGAAAAAAGACGCTATCGATGTCGTTCAATCACGGAACAAAGCGATGAGAATTGCCGATAAATCTTGATTTGTCGCTATGCGACCACGTGCTTTCCCAACGATTGCTACACTCACCGACAATGTCATATCTTCACGTCCGGAACGATACTGCTACCAGTATATTCCCTTTCAAAAACGTAACGGAAAATGTAAAATACTGCCAAGTTATTGACGTAACAAGAAGGGCGTGTCTCAGAATACATATCAAAAGTATTTTCTGTTGTTTTTTTTTAAGTAATTTGGATAGTGTGGTTCTGAAACCTTGAATACGTTTAACGTATAAAAATACAACATATTTCGCCGACATAGTTATGTCATCATACAAAATTTTCAATCCATGTCTGGAGAATCATTGTGGTAAACTGAAAGCTTTGATAATGTTGCTAAAGCTCCACAATTACCAAGTGAAAGTACCTAATTTGATGGTACATTTTTAGGGTGTTTAATACTCTCAAACTGGAATATAAATTGTTTCACTGTGTAACTCTTGACTCAGTGGTATGCAAAATCAATTTTTCTATTCATGACTCACTGTTCCATTCTAAAAGTAGAGAATAATTCCGAGTTTTCCTTATAAGACAAGCATTGAATTACGAATAACGTAGTTGGAGCATGAGTGGGACGAAGTTTGTTATAGCGTCTGGGGGAGAAAACCAACAGGAAACTTACTGGAGTACAGCCCCATGTTTGGGGGTGGGAAGAGCAAAACTAATCGTTTAAATAAAATAAAATGAGACACAAAAGAACAATTAAATGGAACAAGTCAAGAGTTAATTAATTTCTTTATCTCTAATCAATTTTTTCAAAACATTTCAATTGTTTTTCTTCTCTTTTTTCATTTGTTTTATAGCTTATATTAATTTTTAAAACCCTTTTTACGTTCTATTGTAAAACGGGATGTAAGGTGATGGGGTTTGGAGAAAAGTAACTCTTCAAATAAAACTAATAGTAATATTTATTTGTAACGTAATATTTTGATTCTCATCAACATATGTATATTATTTGGAACTGGAAAAATTAAATAGTATATTTTTTTTATTTTCTAAAAGTATTTTTAATATTTAGTATAGTAATAAAGTGTTTTCATATTGTAATGTATGACGGGGAAATTCCGAACACAATATTTTTTTTATTTCATCGGTCATGCCACGTCAAATATTAATTTTGACAGTATAGATTTATCACAAAAAGTAGTGCCCCACAACGTTTGATGTAAAATGTACTATACCTCAGGTACGATAAAAAAAACTTCGTATGTGGCTCGCGGGCCGTCAGAGCGCTACTCTACGACATATCCTGAAAATACTTTGTTAATAAAAAGAACTTGAGTATTATTGATTATTTATCGAGTATTTTTATCCTAGTAAAAATAACAAATATATATTTTGTTTGTGCCACGAAAAAGTTGTTTTACGGGATTCCTTTTAATTTATGGACTTGCAAGTTTCACCACCTGGACACTGTAGCTAATGAAATGAGTAATATTTTTACTTGGAGCCTCGCAGTGTAAATGAGAAGTTTATAAGAGAAAAAAATATTATTCGTTTTTTCTATCAGATTGGTGTAGATCCAAGTCGGTCACTCAATGGCACATCGGCATTCTAGTATTCAATTCTTAGTTATCTTCTTGAATTTTATTTATTTGTCTTTAAACAATTGATGCTTGAATTAATTATTATCTACTAGGTGGCAGCACCAGGAGCGAAATTACGCGAGACTGGGTCATTAGAGGAGCATATATTTCACTCTTGCGTCCTCCCAAATCCCGCGCTCAGTTATTCGCTGGTGTCAGAATGTCCGAAACATTCTACCGTCGATACCACGGAGAGTATAGAGAGTGAGAATGGTTAAAGCTCCTGAAGTCTCAATAAGGTGTAATCTCAATAAACGTATGTGACTGGAACATTGGAGGAATGGTTTGTGAGACCATTAAAACTTATAGGTAATTAGTACCACAATAAAAGTATATAGTTAATTACAAAGAGTAACCGCTGAATAATTTAAAGAGAAGGACTTTGATGTAGATGGAGATCAATTAGTGTTCTAATCTACTCCGACACTTCACTATGAGGTACTTGTATTCGAATTTCTTTAAGGTACCAATAGATTTTAATTCTTTGTGTGTGTGTGTGTGTGTGTGAAATTCGCAGTTTGGTAAGAAATCAAACATATTTAAAATAAGAGGTTAGCTGAAGCTGAGCGAATAATTCACATTATCAGTTAAAGGAGTTAACAGTCTGAGAACCCGGGACTGTAGTCTTCAATATTCTTGAGCTATATTTCAGAGTCTACAGATTGACCAAGTTGACTTTGATGACGACGATCAAGCCTGATTTCACACTCAACTAAACTGTTTCGAATCACAAAACGTCGATCTATCTATTAATTATTTTGGCGTCACATTTATGTGACACGACGTGCTCTTTTTCGAACATTTCGAAGAACCGTACTGGTTCTGTTACAATATTTGTTTTGCTTCATAATAAAAATCAATAAAGTGAAATATATAAACATAAATTTATTTCGAAGCTATATAATATATATTTGTTATACAAATTGCAGCACCCACACAAATATTGTAACGGCGCGGAATGATAAATAAATATTGTTGAGGCCTACCATCTTGTACTCTAAAATGGCTGAACAGACACATGATTGTTTATTATCTTATTGCAATTCCAAAAAATGAAGTTCAAAACAAATTGTAGGACAAATAGGGGTAGTTGATATATAAAATTACAATTTGTAATGATAAATCATTTTGGTAATTTTTTTGGGAGGACGGGAATAGTATATGTAAATTTAGAGATACCTTTCAGAAAGAAAATTCAGCAATTCATTTTGAGCTGTGAATATGTATTCTCTTCATTCTTTTTACTTCCTATACCAATTTTGTGTTATATTCTCACTTTGTTTTTAAACTTTTACGTTTTACACCGATTTTAGGTTAAAATTAATTTTCAATTTGTTTCTCCATTTTTCTTTGTAAAATTTCAGCACCACTTAGTAGCTGAACTGATAAATTTTCTGAAAACTGATTGCCTGTAACTAAGGAAGTATGATGAATAAGAACTTCGAAATTAGCTACAGAGTTTATATTACATATGCAAATCTTAAGATGCTGTAAATTTCAGCCATCCGTTTGTCTCCAGAGTAAAGCTATGAGGGGGATCAAAATTCTGCGTAATGTCTCTTGTAAGGAGTGCAGTCTAACTCTGGGTTCGTACTTAGCTAGATTTCGGTCTCAGTATGCTGTGAAATGCTCCGTAAAAATGGATTTTGAATTGAATTAATTATTGTGGCAATATATTTCGTGTAAATTAGTTACTGACATAAACTATTTGAGAACATTTTTTCATGTTTTCTATTACATTATTGAAAGTTAAATATTTAATTAGCTACTTTCAATTTGATGGTTAGAATTTCTTGTACTGACTGTTTGAAAATATCATTTTCTGGATTTCTACAATGTTGTAAGAGAAAGCAAAAACTAATATCTACATCCCATGTTTTCTTTTATCAAGTTCCTGTTTGTATTCCGAAAATTTACAGTTGAACCTCGTAAATCCATCTAATTGGGACTGTGGTATGACAGGAATCGAAAATGTTCGAATCACTCGAATTGCCTGAATATTTGCAATTGATCACTAGTTACTCTGCATGCACTTCTCGGTTGCGCACGGGTGATACAAAGCTTCTACGTCCAATGATGTGTCTCTATATCGCACCCTTGAAATAGTTTATATAACTTCACCAGTACACTGTGTAAGTGGAAAATGAAATATTTCTATAATCTGTGCTCGTGTAATATAGTATTGTTGTGAATTTTTACTTGACCTTTAGCTTTTAGGTTAATGCTTTAGTGTTGTTCCAATTTATTTTTACGTTTGAATCGTTTTTCTTTTACCTAAGACAGCTGCATTTCGTACAACTTAATTCATTTTTCATTAATTCTTCAACAAATGGGAAACATATGACTGTTTCTATAAATATGTTTCTTCAGTCTTTTTCTTATTTTTTCATATATTTGTCTTCTAAAGGAAGTTCCTATTTCCCTGGATTTTGGGAGTTCAGATTTAATGAATTACAATCTATTAATTGACCACTGTTAATTGCAACCTATCATTTTCAACGCCACTTAATGTAATTGAATAATATTGGACTGAATACTGATGAAGACTTCAATGCGCGAATTTAATGAAACCTACCTGACCGTACGAGTTTGCATATGTGAATATAGTAAAAAGAAACAACTTGCCTAAACGAATAATTCAAAATTGACCAAAATATTTTGTAAACTGGTGTCTAAAGCTTTGAACGTAGCAGTGAAACCAATGATACTAGTTGTGAGTTCTGGTTTTTTTCCTATACAACCTCAATCACCCCTAAACAAACTTATTTGTTGTTATCAATTTTTATTACAATGAAAGATGACTTCACTGATTATGACTGAATAAAGAGAAGAATTGAGAAAATATATAAACATTGATCTTTATGAATATTTCTCATTATTAGTCGAAATTCTTGACCACTTGTAACAATAAGTGTATCTTGAGTTTAGGTACAATAAATATTTCAATTTCAATAGGGCGCTTTATTTACAAATGTTATTTATGTACAAATGTTTGACTAGGTGTTTTTTGCCTGTACGCCTCTAAAATGCCCTTTAAGTAGAGTCGTGGGCTGTGCATACAATGCCCTGGTATTCACTCTCATTGAATGGATAGTTTCAGTTTTAATTTTGGAAATCTATGTTTTGAACTTAAAATGGTTATAATTTTATTTACTTGTGATTTGTATCGTTATATTATTTTTTAGCATCCTTTAGTGCATCTTTAAAATTGTTTTATTTAGTTGTAAAATATATTTTAAGTATACTGCAACTTCCGATTAAATGAGCATCGTTGGGAACCATGGGAAACCAATGGTCATGACATGAATATATACAATTAATATAAACATATTTACAAAAGATACTTAAATAAGAGAAATAAATTATAATGTAAAATATACCAGTTTTGTCATAGAAATAAAGATTAAAATAAAATTCAATTATTTACAATACTAAAAAAAGACAAAAAACAACATATAATTGACGTAATGCTTTGGAATGTCTTCTCAACATGTCCCCACCTGAAACAAAAGAAAAGGACGAAGCGACAGAATCACGGTTCATTTGAATCAGTAGTTTCAGCGCATATTACTCTTTCTCTCATTTCCCTCACATAGCTTAGGAACTGACCCAGGGACTGCACTACAGATACTCTATTGTCCCTCATTATCGCAATGGCTAAATCTACGTTAATGTGATAGTTTTCGAATGCACCAACTTGGATAAAAGTTCGTTTTTGATCTGTTTTCGGGCATGTTGGTAAAATGTGAATCCAATCATCATTTTGTTCCCCGCAAAGTGGGTAAATAGAGTCTCGATCCCCCCTCAGTTCTCTTAATATCCACCCTCCTACGCGAAACCATCCGTAACCCGATCGTTCTTTTGATTTGAGACAGTCAATGTATGGTTTATGCCCCATTGTCCAGCTACTAAGGTTTGCACGATAAGTAACCTCTTTTCCAGTCTGTTAGTTTCAATTTCACGACAGTATAAGTCTTGGAGTTTTCTCTTAATATCTTTTAGATCGTTTAACGATGGACTATTCTGACTCACACAAGTGATTCCTGCGTTATGAATTAAATTTTTAATTTGCCTGTCGCATTTTCCTTCTGTTTTACAATGGTAATACTGAGTTACAAGTGGGTTCCTGGTGCCTGCCCTTATCGAAAGACAATATTTTATTGCCATTAATTGGAGAGTTAGTTCAAAGGGAAGCAACCCAAATTCCCATAAAATGCCACTGTTTGCTGTGCATTGAGCAATGCCCGTTACCATTTTAAGATATTTCGTTTGAAGCGAGTTTAAAATATCGTTATTCCCCGCGCCCATATTTCCTCTCCGTACGCTATTCCCGGGATGATAGAGATTGAAACATTTTATACATAAGTCTTGGTGCAATTTCAGGAATTGTAATTTTTGATTTTGTTATTGTACTTAAAATGTATTTGCCTTTTCGTCGAGCTTTCTCTATATGTCTCGTCCAAGTTACGTTCATGCAGATGGTTACTCCTAAATATATGTATTCTTTAACGTTTTCTAATGTTTCTCGTTTATACGACCAAGTTTCATTCTTACTGTAGACCCACCCATTTTTAAATGTCATGGTTTTTGTCTTATTAACGTTAATTTTTAGTTTCGTTTCTTCGCAGAAAATTTCTAATTCATCTAAACTTCTTTGTAAACCTGCTTGAGAAAATAATCAAGTCGTCTGAAAAAAGGAGTGCTGGTATTGAAATATTTTCATCTTTGATCCTGGGTGCATCTGCATTTACCGTGGCTAGTCTATCTACATGCCCATCTATGAATAGTATGAAGAGAAGTGGGGAAAGTACGCAACCTTGCCTTACACCTCTTTCCACAGAGATATAATAGATGTCCTTCTGAGATCGCCAATGCTTCGACTTTTCTAAACATATAATTGAACCTCCTCATCACCAATTATCACTACCACTATACTTACCACCTACCAATATAGGTGGTTGTAGGGATGGTAAGTGATGATGAGGTCCAATTATGTGTTGAGAAAAGTCGAAGCATTGGCGATTTGAGAAGGATGTATTTATTGTGACCTAAACTCAAGATATCATACACTTAAAAATCATTATATTCCCAAACCTTGTTAACCATTTTATTACGAAGGGGAAAATAGTTTTGAGTATAGTGTTATGAAAATAAAACCACGTCATCTCATGAGTTTAAGCGAATAATTCTCTCTGAATACTTAAACAGACGTAATATTTCTTTTCTAAATGAAGAATTTCCTTTTCTATTCGTTCATTGGTCTCCTGTGCGTGATGAACTCGTCAACCGCGTGTTAATGGGCAGGCGGAGTCGCCTGCTCGCCGCCTTCGCCTCGGCTTCTGTCAGCGCAATGCCGCGCTCGTGCGACACGCCCCTCGCAGTCGACGTTCAGCTGCTGCCGCTACTACGCCCCTCCCTCCCTCCCTCTCATCGCAATCACACACGCACATACACCATATCCTGAATGGGAAAGGTTGTTATTGAGAATGCACGGATTAAAATGATTGCGAAAATTTATCGTAAATTAGTATCAAATTAGTACTATGCGATAAATTTATCGAAATCAACCGTTCCTCAATTAATAGATATATAGATGCGGAGGCTTTATTAATTATTCAACGTAGAGGAAAAGTTAGAACAACATCTTTGCCTTCATGAGACATATTTCTAGGATTTTAATTTGTATAGGTAAAAAAAAAGTATATTTAGAAAAAAAGGATGGAAGAATTGGTCAAAATAGGCGATGAAATCAGTGAGTATTAAATTTTATGATTTATAATATGTAATTTTCTTTTACATCTGACGGACTGGACCATTGAGAGAATTATCGTATCATTGCTTAATACGCACTTATGATGTACTTTATCATCATATATTATAATTATTTTGTTTAACCTTGTCACAATTTAGTACGCAATCAGTCTCATTCCGTCCAAGGTCTTTTTCGGTTGTGCTTTGGACTCTTTTATTGGATTATGAGATGGTACCTTGCTTCCGGAAAAATTATCATATTGTCTTCTACGGGGTCGTTCACAGTTTTTAACAACCTTTTTGGTAACATAAGAAATATATTTCGTTTTATAAAAGCTTGTGTTGCACTTGAACACATCTATCATTGTATGTCCAACGAATTGCGCGAATGCAATGTGATCATTACATGCCTTTGGGAAATGTATTACAGTGCTACTTTCTCTGCGAACATTTCGAGATAACAAGTAGTTGTGTGCTGTGTCGCCGTCGTAGAATCGTAACTGTCAACAACTTTTCAATGTCTGATGCAACACTTGATTTCTTTCTGGCGCAGTAACGTCGTACCACGCACTATGTGCTGCAACCGGCGACTAACAAATGTTCAAATGTTATGAATTTCATTTCTCTTCGATGGAATATTTTTACCTCAAGTTCGAGGATTCGATTTCCTACTTCGATCTCCATTTCTTGAGAGACGAAATAGATTTAGCTAATAATCACATGTTATATAATGAAATGTTCTTACAAATCGCTTTTCGCATTTTTATAGTAGCTATTAGAAGAGGTTGCAAATTTTTGAAAGTCTAAATATAGTGATTGTGGAAGAGTGTGAGATGAAACAATGTGTTCTTTAACAATCGCAGGTATTAAGGACCAGTTTCTTAGCACGTATCTAACTTATGTTGATAAAAATACAGAACAGAAACAATACTTATATATTTGAAAAAGTGAATATAGTACTACCACTGAAACCCACTGAGCAAATTAAAGATAAAACCAATATTAAACAGAACGTCAAAAATTACTTACGTGCATCAAGGAACTATTCTCTAAAAATCTCGCTGTCGTTATTTGTAATAGTATGGTAGCTTTTATGTATCACAAATAAAAGAAAGTTTAAAATCAATTGCTATAAGAAAAACAAGAAAAATCTCTTGTAGATGGCACGAAAACCGGCGCTAAACAAGGTGCTACCAGTGGAATACTGTCGTACAGGCAGAATTCTCTTATTTGTGCCTAAGCAACATGCAACCTGTTTCCGTTATCTCTAGTTCAAGGAGTTGTCAAGTACCGGTAGCACCAGATCCAACAGTTTCCATCGACTCCTACAACGGAAACGTTCCCTTGATTTTGTATTGGGAGCGGAAGAGTAAATTTATTTCAGACATCTTCCAAAATGTCACTACTTTTACTCTAAGTTGGCGTTTGTGATGTCTTGACACTAATCAGAGTTTTATGCGTCTGTCGTGATTAAAATAATTCTGAGTTTCGTTGGGTTAATTTTTCTCAAGAACGGTGCATTTCACTGTCAAATTTTGTTTATACGACGGAGTAGAGTAACCTGTACTCTTTACTTAAAGCACACGGATCAAACGTTGCTAATCATATTCTTTAAACCAAACTCTATGATATTAATGGATTTAACATCTACTCACGCTAAGAAAGACATCTTTTGACTTGATCACACACAAAAAAACTTGCCAAATTGAGACTTTTCTCACCCAAAGACTTACTTTTTACATCAACGGAACAACCCCGTTTTCATGTGCATTTAGAAGAATACGTTTTTACTTAGAAAAAATTTCAAAAATCAATTTACTCTTTTGAGAAACGACTATGTTATTCAAGCTATATTATTATCCCTTATCTTATTTGGATCATTTATGCGCATTGGTTTTCTTATACACTTAGCATATGTTTATTTATCACCATTGAACTGTTAGAGCAGTTCATGTAAGTAAAATTATTTTATTTCTGTAATAACTAAATAATACAAATACTAGAATATGACCTTCCTCCTCACGCGTAATAATTCACATTTCTACCGTCTAGTGTATCAATCGGGAAATTGAAATATCATATTGGCATAACTTTACCTGTGCTCAAAATGTCTTCGTGAAAATAAATATATTCTATATAACGTTGTACATGTTTTTATAAATGTTTGCTCTCATATGCATACAACAGACGGTGGCACATAAAGTATTGGACACTATGCCATAAGTTAGGACACAATAGAATTGTCTCAAAAACAATTCGGCGACGTTGTCGTTAGGTCTCGGAATTTGAATCTTTCATTCCAAAAACCAAGAAGTAATTGTAATTTAAAATACGATGAAGTTAATGAAAATTCTTTTTTTAAGGATCCCACTAAATGAAAATAGACTCATTAAATACATTTTTAACTAAAAATATGACGGATTTGACGAAAGTAAATTGACAAATCTTTAAATTTTAAATTTTGAACTTTCATTTAAAGACTGCTAAAAATTTATATATATATATATATATATATATATANTATATATATATATATATATATATATATATATATATATCCCCACAAACTATAACTTCACTTCAAGTGAAGTATTAATTAAATGTATATTGGAGATTTCTAGAGATATCTAATTCTCAGATCTTTTTTCTTCACTGACTACTGTTGAATTTCGTACTGATATTTTTGAGGACTGTTGGGTATCATTGGAATCGTAATATTTAAATTTATTTTGAAAATTATGCCAACTGCGTCGCCAGCGCCGCGCCGTGGTGGACAACTTCTTCTCATGACCCTGTGTGTCTGAAAGGTCACTTGCTGCACCGTGGCGCAGTGTAGGTTCAAGGGAACACCTCGAAGACGAACGAGTGGAATCACGGAGGAATTGCTCAGGTTGCTCCTCCGGGCGACCTCTCGCCTCACACGCGACCGGTTTATAAATCCATTCGGCCTCTTTGATAAATCGAAACTGAGAATTTTAAACGGAGAAATTTTTCTGCTCGTGCTGCTAGAAATTTGCTTTCCAAGTGAGAAAGTGTTAATGGACGCCTAAATCGATGACGTAAATCAAAGACATGTGGTTCGCAAACATCACACACATATGTGGAAATGAAATTAAGGCTCTTTAAAATGTATGGTGGTAAAATTAAAACTCTGTTTCTTGTAAATAAATTTGTATTCATAAATCACTTAACATAATATGACCACACAAAGAAAATAAGCTACTGCACTCTCAAGAATCATGTAACAGAGCGTCAAATTAGACTGGGTGAAGCACCCGAGCTCGATTCTGGGATAACTAGTTTTCTGAGGGTATATATTCAGAACTGTTATAATCACGTAAATATTTAATTTAATTATAATAAAAAACTAAAACCAAAAAATAACTCTGCAAAAAGTAATTACATATATTTTTCAACAATTATTTCCATTGACGCGCAAAATATGCTTTAAGTGTGAAATGGATTAAATTTGACAAATACATACTACGAAATACGAAAACTCATGAACTTAATTATCTGAGTACTTATATTATTTGACTCATTCTAGAAAATATTAGGTAGGAAATCTTCTAATGTAGCTGTGAAAAGATTTTGTGTTTTAATACTTTGTGGTTTCATGATTTTGTGTAGACTGTTTCCCGACTAAAAAAGCCTCTTGTTTAGCTGATATAAATAATGATAATAATTTCAAACAATTTCTTGATTACTAAGTTAATAAGCGTCTGTGTATAATAGCAGAGCGTCCTTCAGTGTTCGACGCGGAATGATGCTTAACTTCAAAAAGTCTCCGGTGACTATATTTCCACATATAAGCGCATCACTTGGAATTTGTTCTCACCCTCGTAGACCCGTATCATCCATTACTTGTGTTCCTACAGGTGGCAGTTGATCCCCAATGACATCATCGATTCGTGGTAGCAGTTTCATCGTGTCCATCCATCTCACTTTACAACACAGCAGCAATCGATCATCCTCGAAAACCTGCACTACTAACATCGTGCATCGTGACACCTACGGACGCTCACCCAAAGCAAGCAAACAAGTACGTTCACTTTGTTTGATTAATTATCCTTTGTGTATTTTAAACCTTAAACTATTAGTCATACATTACAATGTTCCTTTTATATTATTTACCCATGTCAATCCATTAGTATATTTTTAATCTATTATCAAAATTTGGTAGTGATTCACCCATTGTAATGTTGAAAAGTTTCGCATTGGCCATATATAAAAAACATTGTTATTCTATTAGCAGCCACTGCGAACGTCGATTTTTATTATTTTCCCAATCTTGATGCAGTTTTAATTGCTTTTGGACAAGATATTGTAATATTAAAATTCTGAAAGAAGACTTATTTGCATTATGTATATTGCAATTGGGCAATTGGGCAGATCTCACCCGGTGGCAGTATATAAGAAAATACAATACAAAAATACATATCACAGAGAACTGAAAAACATTTTACCCTGAAACATCTAAATAATTGATTTAAAAAATCTTACTGAACATTTTATTTCACTGATGGCCCAAACACTCGATTTACTCCTTTCGTGCACTTCACTTCACATTTCCCTTCCCACCTTTTTTAAATCATTTATTTCCCTCGTATCACCTCACTTCACTATCCACTATTACTCCAATAGCTTCCCATCTATACTAACGAACCCATTCTTCCCGAATCGGCCTAATCCTTTTAATTTGTCTATTCCCTTTTTCTTAGAACGTTTTTGAATTTAAGAGAGGTTGCTGAGCTCGATAGCGCTCCCACGAAAACGGCAGGCAAATTGTTCCAGTCCCTGATTGATCTATTGAGGAACGAGGATTTTCCTACATCTGTTTCTTTGTTTCCTTTCACGAATTTTGAAAAAGTGATCTTGTCTACCCAATCAAGTCGGTTTTTCTAAACGCTCTTTGACGTCTCGCCACGCTCGTTAGTTTTTAAGTGTACTGAACTAACATCCCAGTCGCGCTCTGTTTCTACGAATTTGGAGAGGTTTTATTTTTATATAATTATTCGTATTATTACCCATGTTTATGAATTTAATCGCTTTTTTCTGAATTTAATTGCTTTTTTCTGAATTTTTTTCTAATTCTTCTATTTGATATTTTCTATAACGATTCCATCCTGCCGATGCATATTCCAGTAGAGGCCTAACAAGGGTTGTGTATGCTAACACTTTTGTTGTCGGATTACTACCTTTCTTTAAAATTCGTGTAATGAAATTTAGAGACTGTCAAGCTTTTTGTGCAACGCTATTAACCTGATCAAACCACTCCAAGTTATTCTTAAAGATGATACCCAAATATTTGCATGAATTTACTTCCGATATTGGATACGAACTGAATTCATAGGACCAATTTACCTTAAGCGGGTACGAGTGAAACATATAGCTTTATTCTTCTCTGAATTTATTTTCATTTGATTTATAGTTACCCATTTGTGGATTTCATCAAGGTCTCGTTGTAATGTTATCCTGTCATCCGGGTTGTTTATTGTTCGGTAAATTATACAGTCATCCGAGAATTATCAATATTTGAACTTATTTTCTCATGCGGGTCGTTGATAAATGCTATAAACAGTAAAGGTCCGTGAACGCTGCCTTGTGCCACCCCTGATGTGACGTCTACTTTTTCCGATAATATTTCCGAAACCCTAACCGTTTACTTCCGATTATGTAGAAACTCACGGATCCACTCTACTACCCTTCTATTTATGCCAGTATTTGATATTTTCTGAATTAATAGATTATGAGGTACTAAATCAAACGCTTTTGAAAAATCTATGACGACTGCATCTATGCTCTGTCCCTTGCCTGACGTGTCTGCGATGTCCTGACATAACGATATTATTTGGCTTTCGCACGCGTACCCCTGTCGGAACCCATGTTGTTTGTCATGCAATAGCGCCGTTTTAATCCACTCTTCTCTTAAATAATTTGCTATTAAGTGTTCCATTATCTTACATACAACCGATGTTAAGCTCACAGGTATTTGTTTCTAAACGTCTTACATACGATTATTACTTTTCCAAGACTGAGATAAAATATTAATTTTTGCAAGTGAATATATTTTTAATTACGAATAAGTGTGTATTGTAATTGTATTGACTCATTCATAACAGTTATATATTCAAATAGTAATATACTCTCGTATTTCATATTCTACTTCTAGTATTTTCTCTTCCCTTTCCTTAAGAGAACACCCCACTAACATTATATATAAAGCCTTCCTTTGCCTCTCTTCACTCAGAATCTCTTCCTTAGATCTTCCTCTACTTGATGCTCAAATTTAAAATGTTTTTTTTTCTTTCTTCACCTCTTTCTTAACACACTGCCCTCAAAATTAAGAACGAATGAATGAATAAATTTCTCGTAAGATGTATTATAACGTTATTTCAATCATTACACATTAGTTCAAATTATCATCATGAGAATAACATAATTAATTTTCTTAAACAAGTTGTCGTAGTTAATTTGGCAGTCTTTATTTGTTTGACTTTTTGCTATTGATTGAGTTTGATGTCTCGTCAGACATAAATCTTATCGAGTCTTATCGAGATTAAAAAAGACAATGCATTAGAACTTAATGAATTCATATGCGAACGATAACGCGACTTCTATATCTATCTATCTATCTATCTATCTATNATATATATATATATATATATATATATATATATATATATATATATAGATAGATAGATAGATAGATATAGAAGTCGCGTTATCGTTCGCATATGAATTCATTAAGTTCTAATGCATTGTCTTTTTTAATCTCGATAAGACCTCTCGATTTGGTGTGCGAGGCAGTTGAGAGGCGGTCTGATCCACGAAGTCAGTGGCGCGTGACGATCGATTGCACATATTGAGAGTGAGTACACGCCCCCTGCAGTGGCAACGTCCGTCGGGAGATACAAAGGGGACAGAAGCAATGTGACAAACGCCAGGAGAAGGAACAGGTGTAGTGTTAATGGAATGTTCCTCCAACAGGAACGCAGGGATCCGGAAAATAATCGAGACGAGATGACAATACGTTCCAGTGTAACATGCACATGACTTGTGGTTTGCTCGTCTGTACGCGAAATGACATGCATTATTTTTGACTCACTTCTGGAACATGTAAACAAATAATATACAAGGTTGGAGAAAAACAGAAGAAAGATTTCAATGTAATTCAGCACCGAAATATTAGCTACGTAATTTAAAAAATAAGATAAAAATTAGACTAAAGTAACATTGTGAAGATTTTCAGATAGTTTGAATAAGAAAAACCTGTTCAATAGATGTTAATGAGGATTCAAGAACGATTATTTAAGCGTAAAATTCAAAACTTGAAGCAAGTAGAGTCATTGCAACGCAGTTATTACCAAAATAGATATTACAGCTGTAATTAGGCAATATTGCAGCTGAATTTTATTTACTTAAAAGAAAACTCCAATCCAAATTCAATAATCGCTTTATTGTGCCCGGCACCGTACAGAAACTTTAAATAACTTCCTATCCAAATAAATACAGACATTTTTTCTATGGTATTGTAATTATATTGTCTTGTTCACTGTAATTGTAATATATCCAAATACTAATTGCAGAACAAGATTAAAATGTGACATAACTAGATTTGGTTGGTTGTTTGGATGAACCTTACAAGCGGCTTTTGTTAAGGGGATGTTAATAATAATAAATTTATAATAATTCATCCACCGTTTGTACTGCTTTTTGACAAATTTATTATTATTAAATAGTATTATAGTATGTCCATATTTATATCCATATCTATCTTCAATTACTTCAAGTTAAGCCCTTCTTGTATTTTTTCACATATCTTCCTTTAAAAGATAAGCCCATGTAATATTGGTATTTTATTTTATGGGAGCTATCATCTTGCCACCTAAAATCACACACTAGTGGTACACGTCTTCGTTCCTGCCAAACTGCTGAGTGCGAGAAGAAAGTTCACTTCTGTAGGCCGAACTCTTCGAAAAATATACAAACCCGAGTTTGCGCTGGGAAAGAAAGTGACCCAGGAGATCCACGTGAAGGCTAGTTTATTCAAAACTTAGCTTATTCTATTCTTCGTTGAGTTATATGAAGTTAAGATTATCATGGCTTGTTGGTTTTATTTGAAGGAGAGGAAATAAAGAGAATGTACAAAACTGTCTTTATATACAAAGTGATTCAGAATTCCTATTACACAGTTATAGGTGATGTAGTGGCGACAGAGAACAGCAATATTTGGTATTAAACGTATGTCCGGAAATGCACCGTTTGGAAGATAAACGACTATGAAATAACGTCAAAGGATACGCTGCACGTCCATCAACCAACTCGTTCCTGCGTGAACTCACGATATGCTCGAAGTGGCGAGTTTCGTTGCACAATGTGCCTGCGAACAATGTTCACATACACACTGTCCTAAAGTCCTGGAGTGTCCTGAATGAACTCCGCTGCAGCCATTACACGGGCAAGGAGATCGTCCTGTGACTCCACAGGGGTCTCGTAAAGAATACTCTTCATGTAGCCCCACAGGAAAAAAGTTCCGAGGTGTTCGTGGCGATCGTGGTGGTCAAAGAATCGGTCCACCGCGACCTTTCTATCTGTCCCCGAATGTTTGGTGAAGGTGCTGACGGACGTCGCGTCAAAACTGGGCTGGCGCGCCACCATACTGGAACCACGTCGTCCGACGGGTATGCAATGACACATCCCGCCAAATGACAAGTCACGTGGCACGAAACACCGCCCTCTGTCGATGTGTATTGCCTTCCATCGTTCAAAGTCGTTCATCTCCCAAACGGCGCATTTTCGGACATGGATTTATTACCAAATATTGCAGTCCTGAGTCCCCTCTACAACACCTATAACCGTATAATAGGAATTCTGAATCACCTTTAGATTTTTGAGTTATTTATATATACAAACTCAAAAATCTGTTGTCAACTCTAGAACCATTGTTTCACAGACTTTAGTTTCCCGATGGTGTATGACAGTAAAAAGTTAAATTGGTCATGTGGATGATATTTGTCTGCCCAACGACAAGAGAATCAATTTTTATTCATTTTGTAATATCACTAAACTAAATAAAGAATAACATAATAGTAAAATCGAGTTTACTAACTTGAAAATCGAATTCAAAAAGTTAATAAGTATGGCATAAACCTTTCAGAATCAACTAGTACTCAATTGTTCTAGAGAGGACAGGAATTTTTACTTTTCGAATACAGTGATTGTAAAAATTTGAGGCGCCAGAAAAAATGTACTCAATGTATTTTCAAGAAACCTTTTGTTTCTGATCATTTTTCATTCTCGACGTGTCAAGAAATTACACAACACTAATATACGTTTCGACATAATCACATGAGGCAGACTATTTTCAGGTCCTGCCCATATCTCTTGTAAAGTCCGACGTTAACAGATTTGACTCTTTAAACCATTCCATAAAACTGATAGCGTCTCTCGGAAGAAACGAGTTAACATGGATCTGATCATGTCGTTATTGGTATCTTCAGTGTTGTGAGTGCTACGTGCAAGCGGTGGCTCTTGGGAGCCGTGAATGAGTCTAACGGAGTCCACATTCCCAACCTGCTCTTCCCGGGGCGGCAACGCCACATGCTGTGGGAGGCCTCGCACCCTGCTCCAGCCCTGACAGCTCTGCCTTCGGTGACAGCGAGATGCGAGGATTGTTCTGACTCTTTTTATTTGTGTTCTGCTGGAGAGGTCTCTAGAACGCGCATCAAGGAAGAACAAACATTCAATGATTTCGCAGTTTATTAATTCAAAAGAAAATCGGAATAAATGTCAAAACATAATCTGATGCATAAATACTTTTAAACTATTGACAATTACCTTCTTGGGCAATTTCGTAATATTCATAGAGTATGAAGTTGAGTTACATTTAAACAATTAAACCCTTGGCCATCGTCAAGAATATTCGTTTTGAAACAATGTACCTTTATCAAAATACGATAATTTTATTAAATTCATAATTTAAAATTTATAAAATTATACAATTGGATACAAATACTTTCTCCTAATTTTTATTTTCTTAAATTGTTTGTTAATAATTAAATTTTCTACCGAGAATATATTTGAAGTATCCTTATATCTGCGAGAGTTTCATTTCGACACTATTGAAACATATATACATTATACATGACTTTATATAAGATATTTCTCTTTTACAATCGTAAAACAAATGAAGTAGCTTGTTTGACCGATAGCAAACGCAGCTTTCTTGTCCCTTACGAATCACTCTTTCAATTAGTCGTCGCGTGACGTAATTCCCATGGCAGATAAAGTTAATTGCGGCTATTTGTCACAGCTACAAATGTATTCCGCAATTTCTTGCCTGAAAACGTACTCTAACTGACAACTGGAAACAAGATCGTACATCGTGACGTTGTTTGTGATGAAATAATTTTTGTTAGTCCTTTCGATGCCTGTTAATTTTGTTGTCGACTCTTTCATAGTTATCCAAACGATGTTGCTTGAAATCCGAGTGTCAAGGCATAATAGGTGATATTGCTAGTTTTGTTGAAAGCAAATTTATCTACGATTATTCTACTCGCCTGGAGATGTATTACTTTGTGGAACTAATTTCGTGGTTTTCTTCTTCATGAGATTCAAACTTTGTAAATAAATAATAATCTGCTTCGGTATTTACTATGTGATCAAATGCACCGAGAGGCATAAAGCGCCTCTCTAATCGCTCAACTCGCCTCATTGGTTTGTCCCCCCGCGCGCCCTGCTGGTCATTAGTATTTTTTTAACTTACTCTTGCTCAATATAAAAAAAAAGACATTTTGAAATACCGTGAATGAAATCGCTGGTTATGTTATTGTTAACTGATTCCATTTGCTCCTTCTTTATCTAGCAAAACGAGTTGCAGTTTTGCAAAGTTTCTTAGGTTGATGCCATTAGTTTTTGTAATTCGTCTTTCCGTACTTAACAATTTTGATAAATTCTCATGAAATGAGAAAAAAATAGTGAGATGAAACACTTCGTTTTCTTTGATTTCAGTCTGTTCAACGCTATGTTTTTAAATTCGAAAACTTCCATGGGATTTCACTCCAAACGCCTAAGATAATGTAATAATTAGGCCAGTAAAGATATATTGAACAAAAATTCCCAAGTTTTTGAAGCAATCGCGTTTTACATTTAATTTTGAAACGTATTTCAACGTGAACTCATAAAATATGCATAACATATGAAACATTAAACCTCGAAATACACACGTAAAGTTCTATACAAGAGATAAAATATCATGTATTTATGCGGAAATAATAAGTGCAATTCATCACGTAATTTTTGCAAGAGTAAATTAAGAAAAACCACGTTAAACAATATCTGAAAGTTCTTCGAAAGTGCTGTTCAACGAAACATACCCTTTTGGATCTCCGCACTTATTGGGTCGATCAGATAAATACAATTTATCGATGTATTATAAACATAAATACTTTTTGATAACATTTATTTCGTGTAAAGAAGTTCACAATGGGTGCTAGATGTTTTCAAATCATAGAAAAACGGTAAGATTGTGATCCTTTCATATACTTAAACAGTACAAAAGATTCTGTTTTAAATATTACAACTTGAAACTGCAATAACAGCGATACACCTTTCATATACTTTAACAGTAAAAAAGATTCTGTTTTAAATATTACAACTTGAAGCTGCAATAACAGCGATACACATCTCCACTTTATTTACGTGGAATTCAAATTAATTCAGAAGTAATTATATCCAATCATAAACTTTGTGGAAAATTCATGTAGGTAAATAAATTATATGTTGTGAACACGAACAAGGCCAAAATGCGTATTGTAATGGCGTGTTCATAAAACGCATGAAATATTAAACAATATTGGATATCAGATATGGGTGTAAATAATATAATTGTGGCAAGCTCAGGTAACGTTTTCAAAATCAATGCTATTTCTTGAACCAACGGAATTACTATTTCGTATTCTGTTCATCAATACTCAAACTATTTTCATCTGCAATGCCGTCCGTTTTATTACCGGTGTCATCGTAGGAATTCGAACAACCCGGCCTCCACCCAGCCACGCCCTCCGCCCTCGCGAGGGACCACGTGCTACCAAGTAGTGAAAGTGTACGTGATGGATAGCGCCATAAATTCGGCAAAGGCGAGTTGCTACAAACGCGTCAAAACTGGAACTCTTCCATTGGCACTCATTGAGGCGATTTCTAATGAAGTGAGGTTCAGAAAACATTTTGACGGATAATATACCAATCGCTAAATTTATGTTAATATGAGGGAAATATCTGAACCAAGAAAATTCATGAATATATTTAAGCACAATATATACGTATGAGGTAGTTCCATAAAATAAAAAAATGCAGATATAGTATTGTATGGTTTTGTTTAAGAAAATTTTACGAAATTTTCTTGGGACGTTAAAACATGTTAAATTATAAACTTTTACGACCTTTGTAGACAAATAACTTCAAAAATATGTTATCTTTACATCATTGTTTCATCCTCAGGGTAGTTTGCTTGGATGAAAAAACTTCCGTTCATTCACAAACTGAAGTAGAAGAATCAGTCAACTCATCGGCAACATATTTTACATGACAAATAAAATAATTAAGTACTCATATTAACACTAGAGACCAATGCATCCATAATGTTTTCGGAGTGTTGTTTCTGTCTCGTGAGTTTCATCCCTCTTCCTGTGGGTTCACTCCTGCTGGATCTGTGAATAAGAGTACATCCAGACAGAAAGTAATCCTGCATCTTGCAGATAATGTTACTCTTATAAACAGTTCCTAGCCGTCTAGGCAGCATGATTTTATTGTTGTGTAAGTTCCGAAAAAAATTTAAAATGTTCGTTCATCAGACCACGTAAAAATAAATTGAAATCTGTTATGGATATATATTGAAATTGTAAAATTCTTTCAATATCTTTCGGAATTCACACACAATGAGTGCTTCAAACGTTTTAGATATCCTTATTGATAGCACATTGGGGATATGAAAATAAAAAATTTCGACTCTATGTGAAACTGTTTTGTAATTAGAACGATTTTTGTTACCCATAGATGTTTGGAGATAATTGATTACTTACATGAAGTCAAAACTAAAAAAAAGGCAAAATGTATTTCAAAAACCATATTGAAAAATTAGATTTTAAAGGGACACTAGATTCAAATATAAACTTGAAAATAAAGAACAAAATTGAGGGATTTTTTCAAATCGAATGTTTTCAATAAGCATTTGTTAGTAATTTTGAGGTTCGAATTTTGTCTGCGCTAACACGATTTATGTGAAGTATGTGTATCTTTTAATCAATGTTTATTTTGATTGAGTTATACATGTTAAAATTTGTACCAATGAATAAATGTGTGTAAAAAAAATGCGTTGTACGCTGTCGGAAGTGAACAACTAATTGCAGTTCACTTTAACTGAATTGTAACTATGTGTTACATTGCAGCTGCATTGTACTGAGAAACGTTATTGAACATTTTACAAATTAAAATAAATTGAGTCATAAATCAGTTCAAATAGAATTTCTAGCTTTTTGCGTACTTCTTTAAAAGGTTAATTATGTTAATTATTCAATTATTTTTCTAAATCTTATGTTTCAAATTCTAAAATAATTTTCGTAACTTACATTTAAGGTTTGCGTACTATCGGGAAAGGAATCCAATAGGAATTTCTGATAGGAATTGAGAACGTTCACCCCTTTCTTATATTATAAACAAGCATTTTTATATTTTCTTGTGCCTGCATTTCATTTGTATATGAGAATTAGTTTCAAAGTATATTATCCTGTATGGGAAATTTCGTTTTCCACTTTGGATAGTGACTTTAAGGAGGAGGAATAAAGGATAAATTAGGTAATATTTTTCCAACTTTTTACTTGAACATCAACTTAAGACAATGAAATACTTTTACTCAATATCTCAGTCATTATTGCATAAAGTTGGAATTCCAGTGCAACTATTGACTCTTTTCGATTGGAGAACATATGTTCATTCACGTTAAAAACGTGTTGGGGAAAGATTGTTTCTATAGTCGCTGACATTAATGAGTATCGCATTCAAAATATTCAGTTCTAATCTCCAAAATAGTCTGGTCCAGGAATCTTATTCGTTGAATAAGAGTTGTCGAGAGATAGGTGGACACACTTTCCTGGTTTCCTGTTCAATATTTAAAAAAATGAAGATGTGGAAGAGGAAACAAAGGGAAACCAAGAGTTGGAATTTACTGAAACGTTTCGTAAAACATTAGTTTTACGTTGTTGTTGTTGTTTTCAAAACATTGTTTCAATAATTTTTGTAAAACGTTTATGAGGAAAATTACATCATAATAATGATAGAAATTATAATTAAAATAAGTCGTCGTCAAAATTAATTTGTAACACGCATTTTGAGAATTTCTGACAGTGAAGTTGTTGATTTTATTTTAAAATATACATCTTTTTGTTGATTTTCTTGCTCGAACTATATTATTCTCTTTAAGATGAATGGCGATATTGGGGAACTTTTAAATAAAGTAATTGGATGACATGTGAGATATCATGGGTGCTCCATGTTTCTGATAATTGAAGAGGGCATTGATTGAATAAATATTTTCCTTTCCCCAAGTTTCTATAAATTCTATAAATTCCATAAATTCCATAAGGTAAAATTACCATTAAAATAACTACACCCCTCCATACATCTCATATAACTTAGCACCCCCCTATAAATACATAACGCTAGCCCTACCTCCTCTCCGTAGTGAAGAAAAGTTTTTATTGCTTTTGTAGGAATAAGATATGTGGATAAATTAAGATATCCTGACTTAATAGTACGTTCTCATTGCTTTCTGCTCTCACTTAGCGGTTGAGTTCATGGATTGCAGTGGCAAACATAAAGCTTAAAATAAAAAAATAAATATTATTCAAGGTTTATAAAAGGTTGTAAGTTTTTAATAATTTATTTTTTTGGATTATATAATGGACGTTAATTGTTGTAAAATTTAAGGTTTGAAACCCCCTTCGAAACGTACCCTATCAAATTTACTTGGCTTTACGCTCCTGGCCCGCCGCATCGCGCTGCAACAAGACCCCCCCCTCTCGTAAGGATGCGTAATTCATGAACAACCCCAAAAGTAAAGACGCATTGATTAAATATATATTTCTGTTTTTCAAATCGGTCATTCAATGTTTCATTCTTTCTTGTGTTCCTTATTACCACAAGTTGGAATCTTTCGCCTGATGCCTTCTTTGGCACTTGCGTCCTTCTCAGTCTGGGCGTCCTCGTCGCGACGTGTCTCGTGCTGCATCTAACCTCCAAGAGGATCTGCTCCTTCCTCTTTTGTGACGCGGGATTCTTCTTTGGCGTTGAGCAGCAACTTCACTTATACGACGACGGTGAATGTGAAGGTTCCAATAACCGATGGTATTTCGAGTGGCAAAGTGCGTGCCATACAGGTGGAAAACTATCCTAAGTTGACATATTCAGGGTGATTATAATTAAAGTTCAACTTTCAAAAAGCTGTAAAAAAAAAAAAAAGAACCAATGCTCAGCATGACCTGAAATTTGAAATGAATATACTCGAAGAAGGGGGAAATGGTATGGCATAAGAAAAAAATAATCCCAAATTTTATCAATGATAAAATTTTCAGCAATTATGTTTTTAATTGTCCTGAGGACAAAAACCAAATAAAAAGCAGCAATGAAATCGGTTTTTAATTATCGCAAGACATGTTCAATATGTTGTCCACCGTTTTCTGCCACAAGTTCAAACCCAGAAACAGTATGTTCCACAACAGATCGTAGTGTCTCAGGGGTCACGTTGTGAGTGTCTTGCGCAATGCGTGCCTTCTGTTATCACCATGAACTTCAAATGCCTTTTTGTTTGGCAAGGAATTAATTTCTCGTGGTTTTACAGTGTTCAGAACGCAGAAAGCGCTAAACGTAAATCATAGGAAAAGAGACATTTCGAACACACAAGTCCTCAAAAAAGAGACAAAATTTCACAGAGAATGAAAACACAATATATGCGATTACAGATGAAATTTTATTAAAATTTATAAACTGTAGAAATGAAACCAAAAAAAAAAGATTCTATCTTCTTCAGGATATAACATCACCGCCTCTTAATTCTATCTAGTCGTACGGTCAAGAAATGAAGACATAGACGTTAAAATTATTTGACTGAAGCGTTAAACGACTTCGAAAATGATTACACAAGACAAAATTTTCAAGTAACAATGTCTCTTGGGTAATAAATAAAATTGAAATAAAAACTAGTTTAATTATCACGCTCAGCAACCGAGTAAATTAGTCTGAAATGCATATATAGAACTAATATGTACCTTTGTTCCCTTCCATCATTCTTTTTCGTGAATCCTACAGCAAATTTTGCAAAGTTTTTCCTAGTCTCAATATTTCAAGCTACCAGGAATCATCAAACACATTTTTCTCCCAGACGTTCTTAACTACTCATTAAGGAATTACGATATTCTTTTAAATTGAAGAAACTCTATACACATCGCGAAAAAGATTATTTTATTTAAAATTTGTGAATTTGTATTGAGATACGGAAATTCAACTCTAATTCAACTAAGAGAGATTGAATATGAATTTGTATATAATTTATGACACCTAATCACGGCATAAGTCGTACAATAACCACTGTATTCATACAAGAAGTAAGAGTACGTCTGCAATTATACAAAATTTCAATTTCTTTTTGCGTTCCATTTTTGGACAGTCTCAATGAGACATGCAAATAGCATTTAAGCAGGAAGAGCACACTGGACTGAGTATTTGAAAATCGTCTTGTTTCTTTTATTGAATTTGAACCCATTTAATTTTTGAAAAGAGTTTGTGAAAAACGTTTGTAACCTATACCCGTGTCAGAAAAGTGTATAATGCGAATTTTAAAATGCAAATACTCGTTAGACCCTTTTTTATGATAAAAACTGTCTCCATATACTGATAGTAAGGTCGTTACTTTTCCGCCTGTACGATACAATATGGAAGAGAGAAACAGAAAATGTTAATAATTGCTCTGCAAAATAGAATTTTTTTTCCTCAGTTGCTACCGGATGAGTAATATTATTCACGTACTATAGCAGACCCTGGGAGTAGTTGCTTCGTGGTTTCTCTGCTGCAACGGTTTTGGTTTAACCTGAATTCGTGAGCATTATAATACGACCTTCCAAGTTTCTATTTTTACTCACACACTCGAAAATAACGTTACATTATTACTATGATAGCCGACGAAATTATTTCAACTTTTTTAGGAGGCAGCTGAAGGTTTTTTAGAACTAACGTATTGTTACACAAGCAATAGCAGAAACATTTTAGAAGACCCATGTGCGTAGCACTTATTATGATGTACAATTTTTCTGTATTCCTGGACGAAATAAACAGAATAAGATGTCCTAGAATGGTTGAATAAAAAGACAACGACATTTAACATTGATAAAATTCCTTAAAAGTTATTTATAGAGGGTATAAAATTATTCGTAACGTAACAGGGCGACCCGTGGCGTAGTGCCTAACGCGCTCGCCTTCTACCTCTGGGGACGCCGATAGAATCAAGTAGAATCCGAGGTGGTGGACGGAGCGGTGTTCGCGGCTGGTTTTCTTGGGGTTCTCCCGGTTCCCCTGCATATTATTCCACCACAACATTCACTAATAATCATTCACCCTCATGTCATTCATTATCACCGCTTCAGGGCACCCGATACCCTAGTATTCCCCCGCCAAAACCAAATGAAGCATCATATATCCATACCCATTCGCCGACCCCACATGAAGTGGGAAAAGGCTGGGTTAAACAAACAAACATAAAATTATTCGTAACAGTTGCTATGTTCGTTGCATTTGGAGTCTTGAGTCTGTGATTTTTCCTGTAACAAAAGTCGTGACATACGTGGTGTAATGTTTTTGATACCAAAACACAAATAAATAAAATAACATACACAACGTTTCAATTCTTGTTGAAACGTTGTGAATGTTATTTTATTTATTTGTGTTTTAGAGTAAATACGTGTCTGTTCATAAAAAAATAGTTTCGTTTGATTTGGTATTAATTATATATCCAGACGGAAAAATATGACTAATTAAGCAATGTCTTTGATGTACTTTTTCCTCATTGGTTGACGTAGTTGTCAATTCCACGATATAACTTTCCGAGAATTTATTTATCAATCAAACATCCAAAAATGTCTCATTTTATGAACCAATTTTTAAACCAATGTACTGAAATTGATAGGGCGTGCGTTTAAAATAACTTCAACAGAGATTTTCGAATACGCTTTTCACCGATGGTGGAAGGGTCCGTCACACGTCTAACGCAGAGTTTTCTCATTCAAAAGTAAGTTTACACGTTCAATAATGTTGATACTGATAAGACTTTTGTTCCTTCGTGAAAAGAAATGGAAACATTTTACGTCTCAATGCAAATGATCTTCCATCGTTTCATGGTTGTCCTTGGATGTTTCGGCCGTTAATTTTCTTCATATTCTTCGTTAAGATTATTCATGCAGACGACACCTTTTCAAGACCTAAAAAACCTTATTCACTCACCAATGAAATACATGGATTTCGTGTTGTGTCGGAAAAGTGATTTCTTAATCCAAGAATACCATGGGCTGTGTAGACAAGAGTTTATTTATCTTAAGAATGAAAATAAATTTTACCAACAGTTGAATTAAATTGATGAAATTTTACATTCTTTTAAACGTGAGGTGAATAGTTATTACTTTATGTTCTTCTACATTTCATTTTAAATATTTAAGAAATAAAGATAAGTACTTTTTTTTTCTTAAAGTAATGACAGCAACATTTACAGAATAGATGTAACAGCTCAAAGTAAAAGCTATTGTTAAGTAGTTTGTCCGATCACATGGTACCTTATCCACTTTATCTAAACTGTTTATAAGTTGTCAATACATATCAATATAGCAATCACTTGATGTTATTTCCAACGCTTGTGTCAATACACTATGCAAATAAGCATTCTAGAAGGCCGGTCTGTTTGTATAATAGCAAGAGACTTCCATACGCAAAGATCCATTAAGAACTTCTGTTTCATTGTTACCAGTGTGATGAAAATAGCTGCCTAACTGAGGTCTGAGTCGGGTAATATTACTTTATGATTAAGGTGTAACTAGGATAACTTAAATAGTAATTTATTTATTTGTAATTTGGAAATATAATTTTTATTAACTTTATAGGACACGAACTCTGAATGAGTGATTGAATAGTTTGTTTAGATTCATATAAAATAAAAGGAAATTAATATAAAAGTCAACTCTTCTCGATTTTGAGGGTTTTTATATTTTTTTATCAATTTATTATAGTATATTACCATACTTCGTATGATGTATATTATGTGTGAAAGTTATTCATAACTCTAAAAATGACTAACAAAAGAAGAAGACGATCTATTTTATTAAATTTATTTCAATCTGTAAGTAGTTATCCCATGAGATATTTTATCAATCAACAATTAGATGTCGAAACATAACTCCCTTAAAGAATCTTTTAGTATAGTTCATCATGTTTACGTTAGGTTAAGGAGCCACTTCAAGGCGCTTCTACGTGGGGTTCAGAATAAATACATTCGAGATCTTCACGTCTTGATAAAAGGTAAAGAGAATGAAGAGATAAATGAGAAGCGTCGTCGCGATTCAATCTCCGCAACATTTGTCGCTCGGCTGCAAGGGCTATAAAATATGTCCACTGTGTAATGCCAAAGATTCATAACTCGGTAGAAGTCCTACTCTAATGCAAAGAACGTAGCCTAGTATACACCCGGAAAAGAATTCGTTTCGGGAAGGAGAACGTCTCTCGTGATTAAGGGCTTGAATAGGTCAAGGAAAGAACCGCAGCAACTTTTTCCTTTCTCTAATCAGCGGAATGTTACACTGAAATCCCCAAATTTCAATAGTTCTTGAGTCAAATTTAATAAATCTATGTATCACGTGTTGAACATATAGTTTTGTTATGTAATAGGACTGTTCAAGGACAAAAATTTACAGTTAGTTATTCGAAAATGAATGAAGTAAATAAATTTACAGTTGTGGCGATATATTATTGTACGTATTCATTTTTCATGAACACAATAAGTGGAGGTTCGTCGTTTCTTAATCGACGGTGTTATAAAGCAAAATAAATATTTAAAAAATGCAAAATTTGTGAAGTTAATTTTCCCTTTTTACAACCCCGACGAAATATACTTGGTAATTGTGGTGCTTTAGCAACATTATCAAAGCATGATAAATTGAAAGACGTTTCTATGTTGCTCATTTTTTTATTATTGGTGTTAAAAAGCTTTTTCGGCTGCATAGCAACCATCGTCAGTAACATACACTGGAAAATATAAATGTACATAAGATGACAATAATAAAATAANTTTAAACGTAATACAGTGCATGCTTCTTCACAATATGATGGCATGTATTCTACGAAACTATTAGTGAAGGATATATTGCAAATTTGAGAAGAGAGGCAACAGTTAATCCATTACTTTAAGAAGACATGGGAAAATACTTTTTTTTCTGGTTCACTAGTAGTCAAGGGAAGAACTACCTAAAGTATTAAGTAATCATCTAGTGCATTAGTTGTTTTTCCTCCACACGATCACACGCAGTAAATCATTGCTTCTTTGACAGTAAATTTATCATGGCTGGAGGTTATAAACATAATTTGTATGTATCACGTTTCGAATAAATGAAGAAGAATATCTTTCACGTATATGTCTCGAAATTTCCTCTCAGAAGTCTATACAAAAAGAATGAAATCTGTTTTCTCCATTTACGGTCAAGTCCCAATCGGAATGTTTCTTTTCCTATAGTTACATGTCACATATGTCATCGTCAGGGGAACAAGACCGATCCAACAGTTTGATAGAGACATTCGTAACTTCCAGAGTATGAGGAAGGAAATATGTTTTCCCAATCGGCAAATACTCTACATAAAATATGTTGATGTATCCATACCCTACATCACGCTGATACTATATTAACGACTGTAATCATCCTTGACAAATAAGATTATTTGTTTTGTCTGTCGTAATATATGTGAATTTATTTACTGCACACAACAAATTTATTTATTTATGATTTACGGATTAATGTCTATTTACACAAATCTATATAAAATATGAGAAAGATTGTAAAGATTATAAAACATGAGTAATTATAACTAGAATATACAAAGGTTTCTTTCCTCACAAACTAAAATTATGAATATTCCTTGATATTAGACAAAATTTCAGAAGTATTTCTCTATTTTAGCGTTGATGAGCAAATTACTTGACAACATTTGTACCAGTTTGATACTGTTTAAGTACCTGCGGTGTCAACCAAGTCAAGGTCAGAAGTTTTGCCAATTATTCATTCTTCCCTGTGGTATCTATCACAAATTTTGTTTTAATGTCGGTAGGGTTGATGTGTTGTGTTCATAAGGATCCCTGTAGCTTTAATTTTATTAATTTCATAAAAAAATTGTTGTTTTTGAAATTATTAACTGATCGATAGGAAAATTTTAATCGCGGTAGTTAATATATTTTCTGAAGTTATAAATAGGATAATTCATAATTTTGTAAATTCAAGACTTATTTTGGATAATGGTTTCAGCTTACGAGATACTTAATTGAAATAATGACTGGAGACGTAGATTTGGCGAAGCACTTACATCAGTTAAAACTAACAGATACTTCAATATGTAAGCGTGAGGAAGGAGAGGAGGATGAAGGCGATGTTCTATATGACTGTATATATAATGACAAGGAAAGAGGTGATCTTCTAAGGTTCCTCAAAGGAAATGGGGTGTAGCTAGATGGAAAATGGACAGACATATAACATTTAGAGAAACACACTACATAGAACTCGGGGAATTTGATACACACGATAGATCTTTTTTTTTTTTTTAACATGACTCACATGTAGTGGTTTGAGGTAAAGGAAAATATTTCCTCCTATGTATACGATACTGGTTATTATCAGAATATTTTCTTCAAATTGACATTCAAATATACTTTGAAATATATTTTCATAGATCCCACTAATTTTTGAAATATAGTCTTTCTTCTGTCATGAAGCACGCTATCTGAGAAATGCTTGCCAAACAGTACACGTTTTGTTCTTATAACATGGCCTATTTACTTTATCGTATAAATTGAGATAATTATTATCACTATTAATTAAGTATAGTAAGTGTAAAAGTTTCGTCTACATTACTGTGGAGAAGAATATCGTTCAGAAGATGCCGCAAATGATACGGTAATATATGTGACATGGAAAGGAAAAATATATGATCGTTGTAAGTACAAACTTTGAAGGAGCTTTTGATAGTTTGGAATGGGGAACAATACAGGAATGCTTAAACAAATAAAATTTAAATTAAAAGCTCAAGAATCGGTCTTTCGAGGATATGTAATACACAAACGAATAATAAGAGGAATAGCAAGATGTTGTCCTGAGGGAAGTCATACGGCAGAAACATATTGCAATGTAGTACTAAATGAGGTAATACTACAAATGAAAGAGAAAGAAGTACATGCCTATGTGGATGATGTGATACTTTTAAGGGGGGCAGACAGTCGTAGAGAACTAGAGAGGAAGGCAAATCTTATATTGAAGATTTTGAAAGAACAAGCTTGATGTATAACGTGAAAATATCACAAACAAAAACTGTAGATATAGTATTTGGAATGCAAAAAGAGGGACGTCCTCCCATAATATCACACAGAATGTTAAGAAAATGGTATATGCATTGCAAAGAGAAGGAAGAAATACGAAAACCATTACGCATACAGAGCTAAGAAGAATCTACACAGGCGCAAGAGCAAGTAACAGACATTTCGAAAAAAGGTTTCAAAGTATACAGCGAATGTTTGATTAACTGGAGTCAATGTTCCAAAACAGTATCCACAAAGGAATTGGAGGTACTACTTGGGATAATTCCGATAGATTCATTTAACAATATTAAAATATGCACTGCGGGATAACATAAGAAAAGGAGAATCATATGCATAGACAATGAAGAGACAGACAAAACAAAAAAGGGTTGGTGAACAATGTTGCCAAACAAGATATTACTCTGCTGGCAAATTCGTTGATATATGGCAGAACAAGGAAGAAAACTATAAGTCTATATACTACTATATGACACAGGTTAAATATACAATTACCAACAAAAAATGGTTTCAGCCCACGAGATACCTAATTGAAGTAATGACTGGACTCGGAGATTTGACGAAGCATTTACATCGGTTAAAACTAACATATACTTCAATGTTAACTAAGATTCCTTAAAAAAGGGGGTGTACCCAGATGAAAAATGGAATTCATTGTTAAGAAAAGAAGACATACCAGGAATTTCAAGAGATAATGTATATTAGGAAAATGATCAAATGAAATAGATAGTAGAGGGTGCCCACCTCCTCGTGGCAGGGTCGGGGATGTGAAATAAAGATCGCAAATAGGCACAATAAAAGATCGTATACATCAAAGGAAGACTAATAATAACAGAAACAAGGATAAATAGAAACAGAGATAGAGAGACAAAGAGTGAAGCCCGAGCAATATCCTTGTAGTATGGAACCAGGAGAACGTAATTAATAAAATTTTAAAAAATACTGTGCTGTAATTTTATTGCAAATTGAGAATTTTATGATACTCTTTTAATAGTATTTCCCAACATGATCATCATTGTGTGAAAAGTTCGCCTAAATATTTAATATGACCAACAAATGAGTTAAATTACTCTGTTGAATATTAATTATGTGTATTTAATTCATAAAAATGAAATTATTGACTTTTTCTCTTACATGGAATGAATTGAGGATGTGATTCCTCGGTGGCTTCCGAGGAGGTAGCTAATTGTCCTCTACGTGGTCAAACATAAATATGTTTCTCTTGCTACAAGTTATTTATTGACTCAAATTTCATTTGAGAGGAAATAAACATATCTACAGCCCCGTGTTCGTCTCATAACCTGGCGGCACGCTGAGCAGAGCAACAGGCGATACGGCGACTGTGTCGCGTGCATCTAGCCACTCTGTCACGATTCAGAGCGACAACCAGTGCGCACGATACGATAACCCAGTGTGTGGAAGATCCACTTCAGAAAATGGATGTGGTACACCTGGGACGGCCTGTCGCGATTCATGAACGGGTCGGCGTTTTGGAAATTTGAAGTTGATATGTATATACATGTAACACGAACATGTCAAATAAAGACATCAATGGCAAATTTTTCTCTTGAGTTCCTTCTAAAATAATTTTTATTGATTATTTTATCTTTCGTCGGGTCTAATTAATTTTACTGGCTTCTAATATCAATGTATTCAATGACGTAATATGGTAATGCTAATGTTTGAAGGTTTTATAGGATTATATTTCGATTGAGAAATTCATAAATCATCCACAATGTAATGTTTAGTTGTTTGGTAAATGTTACGTTTAGTTGGTTGAGTTTTTATTTGTTTTTCATGTTCCATTAATAGTTTTCTTTGTTAATTTTAATATTATTGTACCGTATTGTATTTGTGTGAGTCAAACGACATTACGAGAACACCTTATGGTACATTGTATATTAATACCTCTTAATGTGACTCATATTTCTCAGAAGCAAATTAGCTTCACTCCTCAACCTACTAGGTTTTGGAAGTAATAATTCAATTGGCCACACCGTTATTAAAAAGAAAGTTTCTAATTTTCTTTCGTCATATCATGTAACACGGAGAGATGGCAGACAGCTCTGACTGCGTGACAAGTGATCTATCAGATTGCAGATCAACCCAAATGCCGGACCGATGCACAATCCATGTGGTACTCCACTTACATCTTTCATTCGTTCTAAATGAGGGAGATTTGTTTTTAAGTTATTTTACTGACTTTCGTGTACAACACTTACTGCAATCCATACTCAATACAAGTTTAGTTATTTTAAAATAGTATTTTTCTTTAAAAGGACGTTGAATACCTTTTATAAGATAAACTTGATGTCAGTGCTTAGCTCACAGAACGCTTGAAAACAATAGCTTTTCTATTAATTATTGTAAAAGGATTGGAATCCTTAATCAATGTATAGAATAAGCAATAAAACCGAACAATTTGACAGTTTATCGTCAGTATATATCTGGGAGGGAAACTTGAAAATTACTTGAGAAGTATAATTAGAACGTTACAAATCTGTACAAAACCGTAGTATAATAGGTTATGATATCTATATTACATCATCCATTATTAACAATTTTATAATACGCTGTTAACTCTGTGATCTAAAACTTTACCCAATAGTTTGGTTGCCTTTGTCGATACATACTCATACGGCGTATTGAAATGACAACGATGTTTACAATTATTCCTTCATTTCAAAGGGAATTATGGTAGTTAAATAAAGTAATTATAAATTCATTTTTACCAGAAACTAAAACTATTATAGAAAATTTTAGACTCCAACAAATATTTCTACACTCATTTTTTATTCGTACTCAACTCAGTTCTTATTCCTCTGACTGAAGACTTTCTTACTTTATATCCGATGATATAAGTCTATAATAAAAGATATATTTTAATAATAACCAAGTTATTACGAGCACCCCTGCTACTAAACATAAAAGAAAATCATTCGTTTAGTATCATTTCATATTCATTCTCGTTATTGAAGTTAAAATCTATAAAATCGCTTAAAAGATCTTAATAATGGACACATTCGAGATTTCCCATTTTCAATTTAGATTTTTATGAAAAGCAATATCTCCTTAATCCAGTTATCAGTCAACCCTACTCTAGGGTAGACAACAGAAAACTTTTTGGATGTATTTTATGGCACATAAACATGTTTTACATATTGCTCAATAATGAGATGTATTTGGACCTCGTGTACTTAGTTATTAGTGTGAAGGACTTGTTTCCAAATTTAATTGTACAACTGGTGTTTGGAATTCTTAATTTATTTGTTCCACACAGGTCATATTTCAACAAAAAGTTTAGGTGAAACATTTTAAAGAAGACAAAATATTCAAAAATGATAAATTCGATATTGACGGGCGTTCCCCATTCGTCGACGCGTCGCTTGGTCTTTCCATCTTGGGCATCGGCGCCCCCGGCTACAGAAACGGCTGTGAGCCGCCGTTCCCCGGATCACTTTTCGCCAGCGGCCCGTAAATCACTAGCATGCAAATTCCTCTCGAGGGGGATTGAAAAATCACGTGACCTCTGGATTCTTTCCCAAGGCTTCGCTGAGGGCACAGGTGTCGAGCATTCCGCGTGTGATTACGAAAGTGTGTTCTATTTACCGGGCTATTAGGACAGCAAAGGACACGAAATGGAGTAAGTCCTGTTTCAGGATAACATCTGTGTTTTACAACTGTAACTCTGTTATGTGTTTAATTTATTTGCACTAATATTATTTATTTGCATCACAAAAACAGCATAAATCAGTGGAGGGGTTGCACATTTGAACATCGCGTGTTTTTCGTAACATACACGAGCATCGTATAAGTGAGGGAGTTTATCCGTGCATTGTCATTACGACTCTTTTATTCTGAAACCTATAAAAAGTTAAGAGTTGTCGACTCACTCGTGACTTTCTATTGAGCTTAAAGATTTTTTCGATTTAAGACAATGAAAATATTTAACACATCTAATTCCAATTTATGAATTTTTCCACCGAAGCTTAGGTTAGTGTTGTAATTGCACATGTAAAATAACCCTGAATCGAAACTTCGATATCCTGGCAGCGTAAATGGTCAAATCATCAGTCATGACGAATGCTTATTTCATTACCACCCAAAACATTGACAAGTAGTTCGAACATTGCTGTAAAAAAATCAACTTAAGGGTATTGCCACTTTTTCGAAAATTAAAAAATATATTAAGTGTTAAGGCTTAAGTGTTATTAAACAACCCACAACTGAAGATGTCTAAACCCAAAACACTCATCATACTACTTAATCCCTAAAATTCTGAAAAGAGCGAAGAAATAGCGCATAAGTAGGACGTCATAGGAAACCGCCAAAAACCAAGGAATTCTTCAAGTGAAGACGAGCAGCAATTCAGGCAGGAATCTGAAGGTGTTTAACCAAATAGCTTCTGTGGAAAACAATGATACTAAACCAGACTTCTGATATTTTGTGTTATTTTATACCAAAACAAAATTGAAAACGTTTAACCAAATTTTTTTCATTGTTTTCACTGTAATTACAATTATTCTAAGAAAACGAGTATTCAATTGAAAATTGACGACTGATAAAATAGTTACTAGACAAAATTTTTCTGTAAAATGTTCATATAATATGATCTTTGCGCTTTGAGGTCATATAATTACTCCCATTTAACAAGTATTTATACGCGAAGGTTTTGTAAAAAACACTAAAATCCGTACATTCGTTTTTATGTCATCATTGTTTCGCCAAAGGAACTGGAAACATGCAAAACTCGGATGTTCTTTTCAAACTTCCGCAACGTAAAGTTGGAAGTACAAGAGTCCGAAAAGCAGTGAGAAATGCTTACCATGGAAACATAGTGTACATCATTGCGCACAAGGTACAAACAAATTTTTCTTTTCAAATATGCCACACGTCTTTTCCGATATACCCAGGCGGAGGAAGAAATTTTTTGATGAATTACAGTTATGTTAAAATAACTGGCATGATATTCTATTAAAAATAATTTTCTGAAACCAAGACATATAGATTTTTATTTTATATTTTTGTGTAAAGTAATTACTAATTAGCTACAAACATCATAAACTAAAAAAGTTAAAAACTGCTTCTCGTCCGTTCATACGTGTTCCGCGTTTTGTCGCCCATGCGTTTATCAACCACCTGTATTCACTGTCAGTGGCGGATCTATGGGGAGCGGACTAAGAGGATAATAACCACTGTACAGGCATTTTTGTCATGTTATTCTATCTTGCCAAGTGAGTCATCTATGAAACACACACTCTTATCTCTTATCTCACAGTATCTCATCTCAATTGTTGGCTATTTCAGGAAAATTTCCTCTAATGCCATAGGCTTATTCAAATTTTTTGCCAATGACTTAAAAAAAAAAACATGGGTCCTTGCTTTCGAACACTTCACTTCGCTACACATCACTGCCATCGTGGGTCGGCAACAAGCCGACATTTTCGACAGCTCAAACCTTCACTACAAGCTACAGAAGGTACATCGGTTTTCAAACCTTGGATTTTCGGATCAACACCGATCCAACTCCACTTTCTACATCAATCACAACTAAGCTGACTCATCTTATTTCTTCTCATCATCTCATCACGCTCTCTTGGAAACCAGTATTGTATCATTATTCTTCATTAATTTCAAGCAAGTGTCATTAAAATGTTTGTTCTTGTTGACAATCAATATTCATCTTGACCCTTATCCATCTTTTTATATGTTCATTACCATTATATCCTGTACAGATAAGACCAAATTTGCCTGCACAGCCCCCACCCCATTAGACCTGACCTCTCAATATATTGCCACTTTTAACAATTAATTAATTTGATTCCAATTAAATATTGTTAATTGTTGATCATCTGTTTGATGAGTTGATGTAATTTATATAAAAAATATTTATAAAAAATATGTTGTAAAACCATGATTTTCAAATGGAATTGCTCTCCAGATGCCTCCCCGATTAATCTTCCCGTTGACTACGGTCTAGACCCGCCACTGATTCTGATTTCTATTATTTATTATGTTTATTTCTGTACATGTCTAAATTGAAGCGAGGTATTTTTCCTGCTCTTATATTTCATTAAATATTTGTGATATTAAATTATATACTTATATAAAATACATTAAATAGAAGAATGACGTTTACTTTCAGACTCTTGAATTATTAATCATTTTCTTCAAAGACAATAATTTGTTTGGAAATGATAGTGATTCAATATAAGAGAAAGTTAACGTAAGCAAATTATCCAGGGCGTCTGTAATATCTGGCTATGCTCATTTTCTCCGTTAGTTTTACCATTAATCATTTCCATGTTCCTTTGAAATTTGCCAGTTTCTGTATAATTTTTGCTTCTTTCTTGGGACATCGAATATCTGCGATTTTGATTTCAAACACGTACCGTGATTATCACGGTCTCTGCCTCCAAAGTCATTTTCCGTATCATTCAGACGTAATTTTTCTCTTACGTATTAAAGGGGCGCCTAATATGTTGTGCCTGGTAACTGTGAATGGTCAACTCTATTACCTCGAAAAACGTAAATAATTGCAGAACCTACATAATTCAAATAGCGAATTGCTTTTCATTGAAATGAATCAGTTTGGTCGCAAGAAAAAACCCTTCATCCAACATACTCATTCCTTTTAAATGAAAAATACTTATTATATGAATGAAAAACGATGTAATGCGAAACAGCTATTAAGTCTGCCAATTTGAATGCGGAAGATATTACAAGTAGTTACTTCGTTTTCAAAATGCAAATTAAGGACTTTTTTTTCGCTCCGGAGACCTCGAGAGGAAGAATGAGGTGAGCACAATTACATCGTCACAATATCCCATAGAAAGAAATAACAAGATAAATTTTGTTTTTGATAAAAATTGATGAGTTCAGGATCTATTTTCTGAAAGAGTGAACATAAGTTGGAGCGAAAGTCAACACTCCATCTCATAAATCCTTGGAGGTGTGGAGGGAGGCGAGGCGCTCGCCCTTCAAGCGACCACGTGTGACCTGAATGTCAGCCGCGGTCGCTACCAGACACCCGATGCCTCCTGTCCTCCGAATTTCTACATGGGTTCGGCGAAGGCGGTGTCTTTGAGTCCCTTCTCTAATACTTTCCTCCAATTACGCCCTCTGTGCCACGCGCACAGCCCTTCAGATTCTGCGGTCAAGTGAGACACTTGGAGAGATGAAAAAACTGTCGGTGGAAGGTGGTTTTATGTGAATTGAGTTACGAATATTTTTCCTCAAGGATATTTCGGCAAAACGAGCCTGATTTATCGGTCGTACTCGGCAAAAAAATAGCAGTAGAAAGCAAAGATTAAGACACACACGACACGAATTGGCATTTATATTTAATTATGTAAATATTATTGAGTCATGTTTTGATATTCAAATATCACGTTCAAATAAATTTAAGGTCTATTAAGATTTCAGCATCACTTCTTTGAATACATAGAAGAAGTAATAAAATTGTTGGGCGCCATAAAATAGTTTGGTATTCATATAGAAAGATATCAAAATTATATTAATTGTATGTAGAGTATCGTGCGTCTTTTTCTCATGTAGACAAATTCGAGATGAAATATATTACAACTGCGAGTAGAGATGTGGTATTAGAGATTTCGTTAATTCCAGTTCTACCCAGAAAGAAATCAATTCTTGAAGAGGCAAGTTCATAGTATTCATGATGCTGTTGCAATGTATTAGTGAAAAGAAATAAATTATTGGAGGAAAAACTGACAGCCTTGGTGTAGTGGTCGCACCTTCGCTCACTATGCACTGCTGAGATGAAGACTGCGGAGTCAATACTCCGCTCGACAGAACTGAGCGAGGTTTTCAGCTGGGTTTTCCCTCACCTACTCCAGATCTATTTCGGTTCGGTATCTCACATTCCCCGGTAACCCAACATCTCTCATTCTCTATCCCTTCGCCATGTGGTTTGGTGGAAGAGGAAACCTGTCGGTCTGAACCTCGGCACATCAAAAAAATAAGACTAAATAAATAAATGTCAATGTCACCCAAGGAATTCTATTTTCCCTCAACTTTGTTCTCCTCATTGGTGATACCTAATAATCACACTATTGTGATGCGTTTCGATTATATGCTCCATACCACTCAGAGCATTCCAAATAAATCCCTGCAAAGGATGCGTGAAGTACTCTGTTTGTGAGAGATCGTTCGATCGGTGGATCAGTGGGAAGAAGTGAGGACCTAGCCCAATTATTGCAGCGGCGTCTTGAAAGGAGACATTGACTGTGATTTAGTGTGAGCGGGACTCATACTCGGAGAGGCGATACTTGCAGACCACTCCCTTCAGAAGTTCCAGCAGTGGCCACTTGGCTTTCTGTCAGCGGATGCTCGTTCTCTATAGTATTCTCCACCGAATCAATTGCGTCTGATATCTCTGATGTAAGCTAACAGTTCGATGCCCTTTCTCGAGCACAGCGAGTACCTGAGAGAACCCTACTTCCGTTCACAAAATAATATCTAATCTAGAAACGGGAAGCATGACAACTCTGATTTTATCATCATCAAAACGCTTAAGTTTTGTTATCAAACATCAAATAAGCATTTTTTCAATACTTTGTTTAAAACACATGTTCAGTTATAAAGTGGTGCATTTACTTCCGGACGTACGCTAAAGTAAAACTTCTTTGGAGTTATTTCAAGAATACATCTTACAGAAGCTGTTCATAAAACGCCAATTAAAATGTTTTTTCTAATTATTAAGTCATGAAAGTTGACGTGAAATTGAGCGCAAATGTGGGTCAAAAAAATCTTTTAATTTGAGTAAAAATAGCGTATACGTATTCTCAAACCATGTGTATCGAACAAATTTTTGTTTTCCATGCACAGGTCTTTCCATCATCAGCCAAAATCAATCCTACTCTGCGCCAAAGCAATCACGCTCCTTCGGGAACATTTTTGACTAATATTATTTTTCTTAGTAGTAGTAGAAGCATTAATATGAAACAAGTTAACGGTTAAAATATTTTTGAAATTAAAAAGTATCTTCGAAGCAGAAAATACACGAAGAATGTACTTGCATGAAAATACATGAAGAATCTCCTAGTCAGCGTATTTTGCATGAAAAATAAGTTGCCATTATTAATTATTAATCCGCAATAACAGTTAATCGGACTTTGATAACTATATCATTTCTTGTTTGAATCTAGATTAACATGAAAAAGATCCACAATAAATTGGCGAAAAGCGTAGAAATATTTTGCACTTCAGTAATAAAAATGATGTAACGCATTTTAGTATTTACATAGTAATTATTACAAAGAATTCTGGACACCACTTGACCATGAGCTTTTCAATGAATTCAAACCTGCGCAATCAACATTCGAACTGTAGAGGAGGCAGAAGAGAACTCAGTAGAATCAAGAAAATATAATTCAAAATACCAAAACTGTGCATTTTTCAGGAACTCGATGAGTTGGATCCATGATCGCATAGACTAGCAATAAAAGAGTATAATTTCAAAAAATTGAGAAATAAATAGCTGAACATATTTCAAAGATTGCCAGAAAATATTCTTATGGAAGTAATTATTTTTACAAAATAACTGTTGATAGTTCTTCGGATGGGGAAGAATAATCAGTCGAAAAACAGGTTTTAGGTTGGATGCACTTTTGTATATTTCAAATCTATGAATGAATTTTATGTGTGGAGACTGAAAAACTGAAAATAATCACGAAAACTTAATAACTTTCATAACCGAATTGAAAACGTAGTAGGGGACATCGAAAATCAAGTTTAAAAAGTGAATTTTTAACCATTTTTGTTATTAAATTCAACTAGATGATTCAACCGATTAATGTAACGGATCACAACTTATAAAACTGAGATATTTGTAACACACAACGTACGGAACAAGGGATCCAATGGAAAGCAATGTTTTGGAATATGTAAAGGCGATATTTCTAGCAGAAATAGTTGCAATGGGGAAAAATGTTGATTACCCACTCATTTTGCCTCCACGCTGTGTAATACATCGTAACTTGCGACAATACTAGATATACCTGAACCTGCAGGAATTATAAATTAAAATTATTAATGAATATATAATTGTTACTAAAATTATAATTGAGTTTTGACGTAAAGTCAATAATTCCCGAAAATTTGAGTTAGCGGAGAAGTAGATCCCAGGAACGCTGAGGTGGCTGTAGAGGCGTTGAATATGAATCAAACATACCGCTCGAATCAATTTTCCCGTAGCAAAATAATTAAAACTTTTGGACTCCAGTCCACCAATATGTGGGTTACCAAATTTTCATGTCTAGGAAATATTTTGACGTAATAACCGTGCGACGTAGTATGGATGCTCTTCAAAAAGAAATTCACTCCAACAATAAAATAGGATGAAGGTTTGTAAATATTTTCGAATTTTGATCATATTATCTGCCAAGTCTTGGTAATATATTTATGAGAAGAGGATATCACCAAACATGTGATTACCATGATCAAAGACCACTAACAAAGAATTTTGGTCGTTACTATCCAAACAAGGGTAATTCCAGACACGCCAATGTGTAAATATCTATGAGGAGCAAATATTTGTTTATTATTTACATCATGTCCCTTCCTCAAGCAGAGTCAACACAGGAATTTATTCACTACATATTTCTTAGCCTCTTGTACACACAGAGTTCTTCTTTTGTTATCCATCCATCTCCCACGAGTAATCTTCAAAAATTTCTTAGAACCTCACGCAAACACACAATTTTATCACAATTAGAAAATCTATTTTACTTCTTCTCCGTTTGAACTAATTTCTGTAAATGTATTGTGTCAATCACATCTATCTTCATGTACTCGTGCAAAACCTCTCGTCTCTCATTCCCAAACAAGCAGCATTCCCACAATATATGTTCTCATTGATAATTCTACACATATACTTCCCTTTTTTTACTTTCTCTTTCTTTTTCAAATATTCAAAAAAATCACCACGTCCCGTAAGAACTAGCTTCATCTCTGGTGAAGTATCGAGCCATTTCTTCCTCTTGTATGCATATCGAACATTGGGTATAAATTTAAAAAGGTCACTACCTCTCTTTTCCTTTTCCCATTTTAGATTCCAACTACACAACCAATTCATAACTTTCACTTTAGAATTCTTATCTACTTTTGTTATCGCCTCCTCCTGTATCTGTACTGTTTCTATTTTACGTACTAAAGAACTGATTTCATTTTCTCTATGTGTATGTCGAGAGGCATTTCACCCAGGAGCACTTCCATTGCAGGTGTAGACGTTGTCACATAAAAATTGCTCCACCTTTGTTGACATATTCTCTGTATGTTTTGTAATCTATTTAAAACATAAACATAACAAAGGAGCCTCATCCACAGACACATCAACCGAACACAAACCGATTGCTTATTCTAAGTAAGTAAACTCTAACCACCTTAAGACTTCCAATCTTCAGAATATCCCCAGATAAGTAAAACAATGGAATCATTTTGAAAAAATTAAGATTTTCCAACAAATTTGTGCAGGAGAAAATTTTCATCAAACAAAAAATTACAACACTCTACCTGGTTCCGTATGTATTGAATGTGGCTCTCTGTTTTGCAGTAATAATTCATTCAGGCGGAAACTAATAACACACCAACAGTGTAAATAAATAATCATCCACTTCTTTTTGTTAAGAATGAAACTAACTTCAACGATATGGTAGCAATTCATGTTGCAACGTCTAAATACACAATTACTAATTCTTCCATTACAGGAGGTTGCTGCAAAAGTATACTGGTGCCTGTTCTGGAGTTCATCGTTTGAAAGTCAAAAGTCTGACTTTCTCAAGAGTGATGGTCAATGACATTTTAATATTATCATCTTCACGAAACTTCGGAAGTCGTGTGTATATTATATTTTTTTTGCGGTTGGGATTATGGATGTCTTATGTTTCCAAGAGCTCGTATCTCAATTTGCCTCTTTCATAGCAATATAAATAAATCACACTGCCAGCAACAACTTCTCACAGAGCTGTCTCTTGCTAGACGCGTGGACTGGAATTTATTCTCGATATGAAGCATATATCTGTCACCAAGAAAGAGCTACCGATCCTTCAGTTTCCGGAGCTCTCTATTGTACAGCGAACTTAGATAGCGGGGTACTGCGTAGCATATGTCTATGTACTGAGAATCGATTGTTTCAAATGCTTATTCGTGATATTTCATACCGGAAATGTACGTTAATAGTACAAAATAGTACCTCATAACTATCCACATAAAATTTTTGTCCCTAGTTAATTAATATTTTATTTATTCCACAGAATAAACGACATAAACGTCTTTTTTCATGACGGTGCCAGCAACATGCATTTTTATTTATATATTAATGTGTTGTCTAAGAATTCGAAATGTATTCCTCTATTAATTTTCTGAACAGTCTATGAGATGAGTGTAAAAACCACTTACTATTTTGTTCTTTTCATATAGCTTTTAATCTCTAAGTATTTCGTATTGTATTTGTGTATCGTTTTTTATTCGTTACGAGATGCAATTCGTTGTTGTGTTTGATATGTTTTCAGTCAACATAGAGTAATGTACCTCCAACGTGTTTTTAAAAATAATGTTAATGCATTCACAGATAACTATGTCTAATTCTCGTATGTAATATCAGGTCGAATTCTTTTTTTTTTTTTAAGTAATCAAGTCAATGGGAGCAATTCTCCATCAAAAATAATGTATCATTTACTGACAAAATGTGGTTTTATAGAGAAAAATGTTATAAAAATTAATTGAAGTAATACTTTTAAATAAATTATTACATTTAATGAATAAATTTGTTTGCATAGAGTATTTATTGCTTCTAAATCGAATAAGAGTATGGACATCTTAATTGGAAGATTAAGATACAGTGTAATGAGGCGTGTAAGGAAAATGATATTAACAAGTAAAGATGATCCCTGTTTCTTGTGACTGGTAGACGATTGACTGGTATTAGAATTATTGTAATTTTATTAGAAAATCTCTTCTTTATGTTAGAAACGACGCAGGAAGTGATGTTCACGTGGATCGGACGGTGCATCCTCCTGTACTTATTTACGGTGACACAAGAGCTGCGACACGCTGTTGGCGTCCGCCGCCGCAAGGGCTGCTGGGTAATTGGGTGACTGCGGCAATTGATTTATTCTTTACGGCTGCCTAATGCTAATGAGATGTTCACGCCCGCCCTGCCGGGGGTGACGGCTTGTACGGCACAGACTTCGACTCTTCACCCAGTCCTTCGCAGAAGTAGAAGGGAGGACCAATGAAATGGAATTAATTTGAATTTTCACATCTCTTTCCACAGTTGGATCGACCACGTAAGAAATTTTTTCTATATTGTTCTGTACGAGTGCAGAGACAACGGGCGAATGGTTCACTCCAGTCTCTAACATAGAAGACGAAAACTATTGCACGTCAGTGACATTGCTTTATTGCTGTTGCGAAGACATAACATGCTTAGAACGATTATGCATTCTTCACTTCACTGAGATTGATTAGTCCTCGCAACGAAAGAAAAGTAACAGTATGTAACCAATGGAGAGATAGCACGGTATTGTCAAATTCTGCGTAACCTAGCGTAGTTTCACTCATTCCAGACGGTATGCCACGGTACCAACACATGACTGTTATAACCCGTGGAAGAGCTAACTTCAGGCGGTGTTGGGGAGGCTCAGGTTAGAGATCAGACCCCCCATCAATCCACTCTGCATATCAATTATTGCCGTTTCTACGAATCGCCGGATGTAAGCTGCAGCATTCGAACGTAAACTCACTATGATTTACATGACACAATTAAAACGCGCACGTACCTATAGTGAGAGAAAGAGTCTGCAATCTCACAATACTGACATTGGCTCGTCGACTTTCACATGATCTTAAGGCTCCTCCCTCATTACTTTTCTTTCGCTGCGGGCACTGTAAGAGCTTCCAAGAGACAACTTTGCCTAAGCGACAGTAGACGAGACGGTGGAACAAAATATCGCTTATGACCAGTTGAATGTGTCACAAAACTTAATCTACAAAATTATACCACGTACATAAGTTACAATAAAAAGGGAAAAATATAATTCCATTATATTTTTCATAGTTAATTCTAAAGTGTGAGACCCTAATGAACGTGGTGGACACCGACAAATATGTTCGTCTGAAATTTTTAAGGATATCGCAGCGACAACCATGAAAAATTTTTAATGTTTTTAATAGAAAAATCTTGTAAATATAATACTTTTATTTTCCATTGTTACCAAATTTTTATTTAGTCCAATTGCTATATATTGGTTTTATATCGTAGTGTCTTTTTAATTTCTTTATCTCGTTGACAGCCTTCTCATAAAAATTTGTGTAAATGGAGGAGAGGATTGTTTTCTTTATTATTTTTTGTTATTTTTATGTTGATTGTTGAGTAAGAAATCTGTTCTTCTGACCGACGAGTCTCCTCTTCATGTCTCGCGTACCAAGTAGGTCGTGAGGAATGTTGGGCGTGAAGTCTGTGTGTTGATTGGTCTTCATCATGACGCCTCATTTTTCTGCGTCATAATGTATTCTAATATGTATTTTGTGTTTATAAGAATTTCTTTGATATTCACGAATGGTCTCAGTAATTCTGAGATTGATTGATTAGTTGAAGGCTAGTGCTGTAATGGTGGTTCTGGTGTTGAAATTTAGTCTGCTTCCTGGAATTGAAGAGTTGATGGAAAACGAGTAATTAATCAAATGTGCGACGCTGCAAATGCCTCGGAAAAGTAAAAAAACAAATGAATCCCTGATAGTGGTAACTTCAAAAGTGGAAAAAATTACCTTCCATTACAACATTCAACGTAAAAGATTCTGTTTCTTTTCGGGATTCATTAAAAGAAAATATATTTATTCAAATTTTTTTTGTACAATTCATTTACATAAACGTTCATTAGGTTATTTTATTAACGTCTGTTTCCTAGTTTCTTGAATTTGTGTCTTGTAATTTGTTAATCTTTCAATGTGATTTTCACAAACCTTTATTGTGAAGACTTTTTCTAAGTGACAACAAAATCAATAAATTGATAAAAAGTTTTTAAAACTGAGTATAACCACTTAAAGGTCAATAAGTTAATTTACAATCTAAACGCAAGTAATATCGGTCAAAGCACACAAAGGAAAACGGAAGAAAAAATCCAGGCCGTGTTCTACAGAAATAAAGCTCGCAACCGTACCAAGTTTGAGCTCCGTTTAAAATAACAGGAAACAATAATTATGGTTTGCTTAACCCAAGATAATGATATGACAACTTGAAAATACGTTTAATGACCTTGTTAGGAGGTAACTTGCTATAAATATTATATTCATGTTAATTTCTACGGCAAGTCGTATTTCATTTATTCCTTTCTTAACTACGTGTATTAATATAGAACATGTAGTTTAAAAAGGTTAAGGATATTGATTCTAGGACATTGGTCTGTCATTTCTCAGCTCAAACTACTTGCTTTTGTAATTTACCAAGGAATATTTGTCCTTGGTTCTTTAATATCATTTCGCATGCTCTTTAATAACATTAATAATTCTTTAATATAATTTCGATTCCTCCAATTCTTTCGTCATATTAACCATTGTGTCACAATAGCCCGCGTTAGGAGTCGATTATTTAAGCAAAACTCTGAACGTGGAATCAACTGGAGCAAAATGATTGCGTGACTACATGCATTTTTTTTCTAAATAATTCGTGATTAAATATTAACTGAATACATAGAGAATAGGATAAACTAACCTTTCGCAGATTGACGCCGAAAAAGTAATAAAGTATAGCTGCATTTTCGTATTTTTTAGCAATACTCTATACATCCAACTAAACATTGTGAAAAAAACGAGTACTTATCTTGCGTTGCGTCCGGCGTCCAATGACGTTCTGTCAATTTTATCTGATCCATTTGTTATATAGACCACGTATGCAACCGATTTGTCATCGTCCGTCCACACAAAAGGGTTGTTTGACGAAGAGACTCAAAATACTATACAAAGTACGATAAGTTTTATTAGTATACGTTTTGACTTAGTGTTTTTGGCGTGCAAAATGTCACCTCTAGTATCCTTATGACCTTAGTAATCGCCAGCTCTTCCTTTACAATATTCGCCGCCGCGAGTTGTCACCAGCGATTGGCGTTGCTTGGTGTCTGGGAACGCTTGATGATTTGTAGAGCTTATGTTAAGCTGCTTTGGCGCGGACCAACGTCAATTTCTCTTACGCTGGTGGGTCTCACATGAGATAATCGACTCATACTTCGGACTGGTGACAGTCGATTTATCCTTCTTAGTGTATGTTTAAATGTGTTTCCTTTGGATAAAAAATAAACTTTCTTTAATCAAATAACTTCGAAGGAGACATTATGCATTGTTTGCTTATACAAATCTTGAATTGTGACGGATTTTCCTAACTTCTTTCACCTTTCTAAGTATGTGAAACCAGGTATGTTTCAAGATTATGGCTGAATGTATGTCTCTTTAAGGCTGTTAAATACCACACACACGTTTCTAATGTTTACCAGATAATCTTTATTGGTCATTAAATACGGAATTTTGGTCTTCAAAGCATTTCAAATTGGGTGTATATTAGGTAATAAATGTTATGTTCAAAATGATACATCAGACATCAGAGAGATATATATTATTAGTGCATATTTCTAACAGGATCTCAAGAATGTTTTATAACATTTCGATTGTGGTATTTTTTATATCTTGTTGTTTTTTATCGTGAAATATACTTTTTGCATTGATACATCCTACGAATTAAATTTATATAAGCAGTTTTTAAACAAAATTTTAAGAAAGTTAATAGACTTAACGTGGGTTTATTTTATGTTTAATATCGCACAGAACATAATGTTAAATTCTTTTCGACGCATCTAGAACGTATGTAAGAACGACTTATAACTCAAGCTCTAAATAGAAAAGCGCCATCTACGATCAAAATATACGAGTAGCAATACACATTTTGATTTTACTCTGCAATTACTATTCAAGGTTAAAAACTTAAAAATAGTAACACGGTTTTATTCGTAAAATGTCCTCTAAAATGTCTCACAAAAGAAAATTCTTCTCATGCAATTAATTTTAATAGATTATTTCATGGTATGAATTTAAAAATTCTTCCTCTGGAGCCGACTCATCACACAAATAATTCTGATACGTGGATCGATCATATTATTACTTCAAACTCGGAAAAGGTTCGATTATGATTTTTAAACACTATACTCAGAATAATCTATAATTCGATAATAACTTGTACATGTAAATTTACAAACATATTTGCGTTAAATTACAAACATATTGACATTATATATGTATTATAACTCGCAGCTAACTTTTTATCTTATCTAGGAACTTTTGCTGAAATTTTTGAATCCGCCTCTGCCTTAGGGCCCTTGATCGGAATTGATGGGATGGTCCCTTGCTTGCTTCCGGAGAGTAAATTAGTTTATTGTCCTCTACGTGGTCATACGCAGTCTGTACTGTTTTTTGACAATAAATTTATTATAATATGGGCAAATTCCAGTTCCCAGTATCTCTAAGCACGATTAATTTTCTTTCTTATGGTCTGAAATGTCCTAAGTATATACCGAAAATAATAGAGAGTCGTGATTTTAAGAATTTAGACCAATGTAGCTTTCTCAATGAAGGATTAAATATATCATGGCGTGACATTTATAACGATGCATCTCTGGACAACAAAGTAAAGTTTTTTTACTGACCAATTAATTAACCATATTGACAAACACATACCCATTTTTAACAAAAATCCGTGTAACATGCCCAGCGCCGTGGTTAACTTATGAAATCAAACAGTTAATGAAGGATAGAGGTGCAGCGTTTGTAGAGTCCCGAAAACCAAAGAGGAAGATAGAAAAGCTTAAGAAATATTGTTATGCAAAAAATTAGAAATGAAAAAATTAAGTATTATCACAATACATTAGGTGCAAACCGGGATAGTAAATCACTCTGGAAAACTCTTAAAAGTATTGCATTGGGTAAGATAACTACTTCGTTCGATATCTGTATACCTTTAGATACTTTAAATACTTATTTCGTAGGTCAAACATCGTGCATCAATGAATCTTTAAATCTAGAAGTTTTAAAGTCTTTACAAAACGATGAAAATTACTCCGAAAATCATTTTTATTTTACGTCTGTCACTCAAGCAAAGGTATGGAAGATCATAATGAGCTTAAAGTCAAACGTTTCGGGCTCAGATAAATTAAACGCTTAACTATCAAAATTATGTAGTTACTTCTGTGTTTCACCTATTACGGATGTTATCAATTATTCACTTTCCAGTGGTAGCTTCCCTACCGCGTGGAAAACTGCCTTGGTGCACCCTCTCCCCAAAACATCGCATCCCTCAAAACCAAATTAGTATCGGTCAATTAGTATTCTGCCCACTCTGTCGAAAATATTAGAAAAAGTGGTTCGAAATCAAATGGAGAGCTACCTCAATCACAAAAATATCATTAATGAATCTCGAAATTCGATTGACGCGGGAAACGTAACTATTCTTGTCCTTCTCGATTTTAGCAACGCATTTCATTCAGTTGATCATGATATTTTGCTTGCAAAAATGAAGACTTTAGGTTTTGGATAGCCTTCAATAAAATGGTTTTCGAAATATTTAACCAGACGAAAACAAATTGTAGTATCTGGAAATAATACATCATCATCCCTTCAAACGGTGCGTGGTGTTGCACAAGAAAGTAAACTCGGTCCCCTTGCTTTTTTTAATTTACGTTAATGACATCAACAAAATCTCTCTTAAACATAGCAAATTTCAAATATACGCCGACGATCTTCAAATTTATATTAGTGGCAAACTGTCTAACATAATTTCAATTGCGCAAAAACTTAACGAAGATCTCACCTCACTCAGTACGTGGGTAACCTCCATTGGCTTCTTGTTAAATCCGTCTAAATCACAATGCTCATTGCTTGGTTCAAAGAAATCCCGCAGTAAACTTGCAAATTGCACTCATTTCAAATTGCACAATATATTAGTTAATAAAACTTTTCTCGTTTTGTGCAGTCATGTAAAAAATCTAGGATTGTATATTGAAAGCTCGCTAAGTTGGCAAACCCAAATAGACGAAACATGTAAAAATGTTTACTCCACCATCCACTACTAATCTTTCACCAACAGGAGTAAAGAAAATGCTTGTTAAGTCTCTCATGTCGTACTTTGATTACTACGACTTCCTTTTCACTGACTTGAGGGAAAACTTAAAACATAAATTACAAGTAGCTCATGTACTCATTTTTGATCTCAGGAAGTATGACCATGTGACAGAGTTTTTCAAAAAAATCCATAACACTCACCCTCGAGGAACGTCGAACGCTGCATTGCCTGTCTCTTCTTAATAAAATAGAAAAAATGGACCTTTGACAGTTTTATCAAAACGTTTTAAATCTTTGAAACTGGATCGCGTGCGAAACTCACATCTCCTCTCTGTTCCTCGGCATGGCACAACTCTTTATAGTAAATCCTTCACAGTACACACAATACGTTCTTGGAACAAATTTCCTGCTCACCTAAAATCTCTATCAACTTTTTCTTCTTTTAGGCGACGTCTTACAGAGTGGATGAAAAACAGTCTTTCTTTAGTCTTCCCACACATTTTCTGTCTATTTTCTCTCCCTCATTCACATTCATTCATTTTCTTTCTTTCCTTTTCTTTCTTTCCTTTCTTTTCTTTCTTTTCTTTCTTTTCTTTTCTTTCTTTTCTTTCTTTTCTTTCTTTTCTTTCTTTTCTTTCTTTTCTTTCTTTCCTTTCTTTCCTAATAACGTAATAATTTGTTATTACATCCTTGTTGTAATTTCTATATTTTGCTATTTCTATATTCATAATTATATTGTACTGTTACTGTCTTTAACCTACTAAGCCACCATCCTGATTGGGGTTTTCCTGGATTTTACTAAATCGCTTAACGTTACATCGCTAGTATTGGTTCCCAGTTTTAAATGTAAATCCAATTTTCCCAATTTTCATCTTGTATATTAAATGTAAATGTTTTAAAATGGTTAGGCGGAATATTATTATTATTATGAAAGTCACTACCATTTTTGCCCCGTTCCCAGACGATGTTATATCCAGAAAAGTAGTCCCTCCAACTTATATTTGTATCAATAGTTTTCTCATAAATTTGCTATGTCTTCAAGGTAATATTTTTAAACACTCATTTATGCCTTGCGAATCTTTGTGCCTCGATTATTATTTGCAAGGTTTTGTCTCAATAGTTACTTCCGTTTCCCCATTTGTCACATATTTCTTTATTCATGAGTGCATAATTATTCACGTTTATTGTTCATGGGCAGCACTAAAGCTCTGGGCTGCATTTAGATATCTATTAGATTATTTTCTGTCAACGATTGAAGTTTCCATAGACCACATGAACTCCAGAAATCCGAGCCCCGAAATAAACCAATTTTTATTCGTCCACCCTTATCCTTCACTGAGGCTTAACTTGATTTTTTTTTCGAGTAATTTTCTAGCATTGAAAATACTCTCTTATTTTTTTCTCCCTTTGTTTTTGTACTGTTTGCCAGTTTTTCTCCATCTTCGAACTCATCCTTTGTGAAAGCACCGATTACTTCTGAAAATATCAACTTGAAGGTGAATAGGCATTGTGCACGTAAGAACTACTTCAACCTCCGTCGCCTCGAAGGTTGCGTGATATCTCCGTCGCACGTGCTTCCTGCACCCGACCTGTATCAGCAGCACCGGCTGCGCTCCGCTCAAGTATCCAGGTCAGACGCCATCGCAGGGGCGACCACTGGTTGATGCAATAGTGAGATTTTGTTGCTTCGCGGTTGTCCAGGAATTACATTTCTTTATACGTAAACACTTTTCATGTAAATTTTTACGAATGATAGTGAGTCTACATCACTGAGTTTGTAATTTCAAACACTTCTAAAGGAGGGAATGTGGGTAATATTTAAATATATCGTCTTTGCCTGCTAGGTTTCCAAATGAATTCACTACAAATTTTATTCCCGAAAAAGCAGTCCTATGCTGACATAATTACTCAGTGATGAGGAAATTAGTGACGTTCTGATGCTTTTTGTGAATTGGACCATAACATGGAAGGAAAAAAGAAGTTATTTATAACCCATAATGTTGTACAGAGTATCCCAGAACTCCGCATAATAATTGCAGGAATGATAGAGCACATTAATAGGAAGAAAATCATTAAGGTTCACATGACAGGAAATATGAATAAGATATAAATGATACAAATTACAGAGTAAGAATATACGACAAAAAATGTATAAAGCGCTTTATTAGAATAATTGAGGAAGTGATATAGGTGTTTAAAACCAGCAATAAATTACAACATTTGTTCAAATTGCGGCTTATTAGTAGCGATAAAAGCTTTGCACCGACGCACGTCGCGGGGATCCGCGAGACTCCAGGTAGAACCACTCGCCTTTGTGACGGAGGTGCACGGCCTGCATTGGTGCAAATGCGCAGAACTTCGAATATCTACAGTAATTAAGGAAATAATTATAGTAAAAAACCTATAATGACATAGTTGTATACGAGGGGATCTAATGAACTATGATCAAATAAATGAAAAAAAAATGTTATTGAACTGTGAACACCTATATCATTTTCTTAATTCCCCTGAGAAAGCGCTTTTCACGCCTTTTTTCTTGCATTCTTACTGTTTTTTGTCGCATTATATCTCATTCGGGAGTCATTTAAGGACATTCTTTACTTTATAATTTTATTGTTCCTATCAATGTGCTCTATTATCTCTCCAACTTTTTACGTGGAGTTCCGAGACATGCTATATATGCATCAAAATTAAATAACTTTTTAATCGAGATAACGGGAACTACGCATTTACATACATAGTATATATGAGAATTTTTTGTGAAGTTTTACGACGATTTCAATGTTGCATGCACTTAAATGTATATTTTTTACTAAACTCTGTTTTTTCTAAGCTTTCTACTTCTTTACAAGCAGAGGTGTGATTATGTTAATAAAAGGATATACCCTTAAAGAAAAATAAGAAGTTACTATGACATACATCAAATTTTTTCAATTCTATATACGTCAAAAATAATTCACTTAGTTGAAGATAATGTTATATTTATAATAATATCATTAACTAAATCGTTTCTTTTCAGTTGACTCAATCAGAAAACAAGTTTATCAATATTTTTTAGTTTGTTGAATATTGAATGTATAACTATTAATCGCAGATTATTTTGCTCGTACGTAGCAAGATCAGTTCAAGCTAGAAAAGTAAGATTGCCATGAAATCCTTACGAATTGCATTGATTTCTAATTCCTTTCGAGCATTGTGAGTTTGAAAGAACTTCCCCGAAGGTAAAGAAAAGATTGTGTTTGCTCGTTCTTGTCGTTAGCTTGGGCAACTCTTCACCATTGAATTCTGAGAATAGTGGATTCTTGAACCAGACACCTCGAGGGAAAGCAGCTGAAGACCTGGATTTAATCCTGATGAATTTCCTTTTTACGACCTATACGATTACACGACTTTTTAATTCATACGCGACATTATACCTCACCTGTTGTAGTTGTTGGCTGACCGAAACAAATTCTAACAGCAAAATGGATAATGTCGATAATGTCGCTGAGTCACCAAGAATTTCGCATTGCGAAAGACAAAAAAATGCTCACATATCATTGGATCCGTTATAGATTCAACGGAGATAATGAGTCACATAGTGTGCTTAAGAAGATTGTCAGGCAGTTTAAATAACCAACACCAATCTTCTAAGGTTACACTTTTCTCCTACCAATTTTGTAAGAAATGATGGTTGGGAACTTCACTGTGGAATATAATTATGGTGCGTCACTCTTGATTCAGAGACAAACAGTTAATATCCCTCCTGTGTTACAACACACAAAATTTTATGGACTTAAGTCTAACAAGTTTTTCCCTGTAACAGAACACACGGAACCTTGAATATCTTGTTTGTCATTCGCGCGTTTTCAGTTTTCTTGGATGATGGTGGCGTCGTGGGGGGGGGGGGGTCGAAAGGGATCCCGAAACCTATGTCTTGGTTTCATCTGAACTGTCAACTTTGTCTCTTCCGCGTTACACTTTGTACATCCGGCTTCTCAGATTTTCCTTTAGGCGATACGAAGGAATTCGCTATGGCCTTGACGTGTCGTAAATCTGAAACTATGAATAAATTCTTATCCAGCGATCAATTTCCGAGGTGACAAACACAGAGGCTTCAGAGACAAACAAAATGTTTCTCGTTTTCTGTATATATTTAATGAGTTTTGAAAGAAAATAACTAAACCAGAACCAATGAAACGTGTGTTCATTTATAAGATATTGATTGTATTTACATATTAGAGCTCTCCAAATACAGATCAACCACAAATAATAAACACTGAAAGAAAAAGAAAACTTGAAAATAATTTTGTATTGTTCACTATTTCTTTTGTGTAACACACAATTGAAATATAAAATATTTTACTGGCTTCAGTGCCTATGCAAACAGTTGAATAATCAGCTTGGTTAAACCAGAGAATAACCTAACCTAACTTGAGATGACCTCGGACTTCACGGAAAGAAATCGATCATCGCTACGAAGAACCAATACGAACTTTTTATAAAGAATCAGAAAGGAAGATGATAAATTTTAGAGTCATGGAGTATACATTCGGTTACTGTAGAACTGCATATTCAATGGAAAATCGCTACAACTTAATACGTAACTGTGGTGTTGTATTAATCTTTACAAGGTAAATTCGTGGACATTTTATGCAAAATGTAGTGACCACAGCATGGAGGGTTTCCCACAAAATCTGACACAGCTTACCTCTCGACTTTTTGCTTTTCTACTTTAGAACATGCTTGCAGGCCAATACGAAGATTTCAGTCATACTAACATTGAGGGAAACTAAAACGAGGCAATTTAATCGCATTTCACAACCTTGTCACAGTCCCTCCGTGACTCAGCTGGTAGCGTCCTAGCTCCTCACCGAGTCGCCCCGGATTTAATTCCCGGTGGATCCAGAAAAAAATTGTAACTTTTCACATTAATGTCCCAGTTCATATGACTGTGACTACTGAAAAGTGAAACCGCCTACCTCAATCCACCTCCTTGTATCAATAACTCTAACTCTTACTAACCCTTCACGTGAGCCTAGTTGTTGGTTAACCCAGCTAAGCGGCCCACCTACTTACAATATCCCCTTTCACCCACCTCCTACCTCCTATTGCTCCATGTAGATGAACGTCAATAGCACACTACATTTCCCATTTACAAATACTACAATAGAAAGAAGAAGAAAAGGGCCGCGACGTTCGCTAACCGCGCGTGTAAAGCCTCTTTGACGTATCAATCAGAGGAAGAACCACTATCGTGAAAGTAGTTAATCACTATTTCGTATCCAAGATAAATACACGTTATTTTGCAAATATTTGTTCCGCGTACTCTACACGTGGCGAAGATACACACGTGGAGAACATCTTCCCTGCGATCAATGCTGGAGCCCCGGGTTCTATTCCCGACTGGACGTCATTTTTACCTGACCTTAAGTTGTCACGCACGTTGTGTTTCTTTGATGAAACAACAATTGCAATTTTAAAACTGTGGACGTCACTGATATTCAACGACCTGTGAGTTGTCACATGGAAGTTAGTTTATTTACTAACTACATTCTTCATAGTATCACCAAACAGCCAGTGGCGAAACATGGGAGGAAAATTTGAAATTTACCGCATTTGCAATACAATTTGCAATTTAAAACAAATCATGACAGAAATAGTATATAACTGAATGTAAGATTTCTATTCTTCCCAAGTCCACAAAATAATCTTTGTAACAATTGTGACAATTGGTTAAGTATTACATGAGAACTAGGAATATTTATAATACGTTACCTGGTAGAAAGATATAGTGATAGTATTTCTTTAAAAATAGTGTTCAGAAAATTGAACGAATTATTTTGTGTTTCGACGTAAATTTAGGTTTATCGAACCATTCACTACGTGATGACAACACTGTAGGTGTATTTCATTTAAAACATCTCCACCTTATTTACGCAGGGATTATTATTAGATACATATGTAATGAGGCTTAGGGATACTGGTTCAAATCCTGATAGAAATCTGCTCAACAATCATTAATACGTTTACATAAATGCAGTGACTTCTTTTGAGATTTGGACTATTTCATAATGTACAGTTTCATGTCCGTTGTAATGGATAATAAAAAACAATTCAGAGAAAAGAGACAAATTTTTCCTAAATCACTCAACAATGTTCCTCGTTCTTATGAAAAGAATGTCACCATTTTGGAGACATTCCACTCTCTTGCTGCTTTTAAAGAGAATTTTAGTTAATAATAAATAGTGTAAAGAACGCTGTATTAAGACTCTTGACCAAAAAAAGTAGAAAACTGAAATTTATCACATTCTTGTATGTTTATTTCAAACTTAAATAATATTTAAAGAGTTAAATGTTAAAAGTTAATTAATTGCCATGAGGATAATTGATTCGTAATATTTACAAGTATTAGCTGAAACCGTTATTTAACTCACAAGTTATTTTAAAGAATGAGAAAATTAAGAAAATTTAAATATATCAAATTTCTATCTTGTGTAAAAATGATTAAGCTATGACAATTATGTTTTATTACATGAGTAAACGTGATAACATAACTATATGCAAATTAAAAGAAGAAATTAATATCAGTAATCCAACAATTGTTTAATAAAAATTATAATAATATAATGAGAATCCAACTATTATCTAGTAACATGAATAATTAAAGAAAATCATGATGAGAATTATAGAAAAGCTTTTCTTGGAAGGTGATGACGAACAGGTAAAACAAAATTGACATATTTTTTTTAGTTCTTCTCTGTATGAAACTCTTGACGATGTTATATTACAATCTTTTTGGACATTTTCCATCATCTTTACCTGTTTATATTTTCATGACAGGTGTACTTTCGGTTTACAACGTTTCGGACGTTCCGTCAACGTCCGTCTTCAGCCGTCCGGCAGCGCCGGTATTCGAACCAGGGTGCCTTGGTTCTTAAAGCGAGGAAAGAAATTTAATCAATACCAATGTACCACATCCTGATGTCGACGTAATAAATTTGAAAAATAGTGTGAATTGAACCCAAGTGTCCCGTGGGTGCTTGCAGAGCCACGAGGACGGTACTTTATGAACCAATTGAGTACACGTAAGTTAGTGAAATATATAAAAGATAAAATGTATTTTAATCTGCTCTTAAATTAACACCCAAACAAATGTGTGGGAAAATATGACAAGCGTTAACGGAATCTACCTACCAACAAAAATTGAATGTGTTTGCTTTTAACAATCTGTAGTTTGCCTAATAATACAAACTAATATCATGACTTACTAACATTGCTTTTTAAAAATTGTTTCAATGGATAACACTCAGTGCGAATCAAGACGAACAGTAATTATAGCTCCAACAGTATTACATGTCGTACGACGTTTACCGTAAAAACGTTCGTAAACAGAGCGCATCTAGATATTGTGTGTTGGAATTTATTTGGTGCTTTTTCAATTTTATGAACATAATTAACTGGTTCGATGATTTACAACTGCGGTATAACATTAGCCTTTGAAGGCTGTGGTTCTACTTTTTTCACCCGTTCATTGCACTCGCTCTGAATGAGCTAAAGTGGAATGTTGAAGATAACACGTGAAGAGTTAGAATGCAAAATGATTAAAACAATTTTAATACATTTTGAAATAAATACGTACTTATTTTATAAATATTTAACATATACTGACTTTTGTTTTGTTCAAAATATATTATATCCAGCTAAATAAATGATCGTTATGGCGTTCAAAAAAGATTTTATCTAAACTCACACCTAGGAGTAAGCTGTGATTAATAGTAAGTTTGCAACTTTCAACTAACGGATTTGACTTTCAACTAACAACAAAATTTTCGAGAACTAACAAAAAAAAAGTTGATTACCAACATAATATAGGAAGCATGATATTTTAATAATAATGTGTGTTTTGATTCTATAAATGATTCACTAAATTGATAGACAGTTCAGTTAATATTTTCAAAGTGAATAAAAGTTAAATAGGCCTTCATTGCGGTAGTACATTCATAATTTTGCCTAATTTTAACAATAGTATAAAACATTGTAAGTTCAACCACGATATATCCATGATTTTTTTCAAAACAATTTATACTGAGTGAGTCAATAAGGGTGAATACCTCACTGAATAATACCAATAATCAATAAACGAATGAAAGTATTAAAAAACAGTTTTCACTAAGACAAGTCATGATATGGGGATAATCACTCGACGTATTTAAATGGTTTATAGGTGTGTTAACTGCAAAGGTACTGATTTTTGAAATAGAAGAATATATTTTACCATGGCTACTTTAAAGCCCATGAAACACAAAAGTTCAAAAGTATGACATTTATTATACTTCAACAAATAACAGAGAAAATGCTAAGCGAATAGATAAACTTTTCCTAATGGAAAGCATGGCTCCGAGACATTGCTTCATGTTTGGAGGAGGGTTCTGCGGCAGCGTATAAAGCGTTCAATTTTCCACGTTACGACCCAACCAAATAAGTAATAATTCACGATACTGCTTCTGTGTTAGTATTAGTTGAAATNGAGTATCGTCTTGTCTGTATACTGCTACGTTCTTGATTGTAGTAAAATGTTTCTTGACGATATTATTAAAAAAGGCATGTTTGCGGTGTAATGGTTGATGGAACATCAAATATGCAATACTTCAAGGTCGGTCTCAAGATATGAAATATTCATTTTATATATTTTTACAGCATTTTACTTTACTGTAGTTTACATTACGTCACTATAAAAAGGCGAAAATCTCTGAGTTATACTCATTCTAAACTCCGTACGCGATGGTACAAGATTTTGTTAGACATGTAGAATTTCAGGAGTTTTTCTACTACCCGATTCTTGCTTCGAAATTGCTTCTTAATTTTCCTTTTTATTCACCATAATTCTTTGACCCCTAGACGCATGAAGCGATATTTTCAGCATGATGAATTGGTATCTACATTAATATTCAAATAAAACAATTACAAAATTACTTAGGAAGGAAAGCTAAAAGTTTTTGTGGGTCATTAATATGATTAATATATAAAGTTCTTTTTGGTATGCGGACCATATACTTCTGCATGATTACACTTAATTTGTATTATACGCTCCAATTAGTCGTATTAATGCAGTGCAGTATATCAATTAGTTATTACTTGCGAGTCGTAACGACATGGAAATTACTAATTTTCATCCTTCATTCATCTCATGACTCGTCACACTTCACTTGAGAGCTAGCTCGGAGATATGTTTTCATTTTTCAATAAGTGATTTCATTTCATAATATTTCATGTATATACTAAATGATATTGAAGTTTTTACGTTCAAATCATCACATACAGAGCGCAACCAGCAGTGCGAGATCTCTAGGAGGGATCAATATAATAATAGGGAATTAGGGCTCGTCAATGCCGAGGTCATTAGAGCCGTTATAGTAAATATATTTATAATAAACAAAAATATCATTACTTGCTGAAAAACATATTATCCAGTTTTTGAAATTGAGAGTGTTGATATCGAAAAATAATTCGTGATCTAATAGTTACAAAATGTATACGAAGTTCTCCTACATTTGACGTCCATTATATTATCAAATGAAATGAATATTCAAAGACTTACGACTTTATGACGGACGAATACTATATATTTTGTAATTTTTTAATAACGTTGTAAACTTTATATCACACAATATATTATATTCGTTCGTCATAAGGTCGTAAGTCTTTGAATATTTATTTATTTTGAGTACGAAATTCCTTTTTTAGTAACATTTAAGGGATGTTTCACGAAATATAATACAAATGAAAAAAGCGAAATTAAAATAATAACTTTTATTTAAAATCGTTAATATAAATTTTTCTTACACCAAATACAACAAAAAATGTTTATGTTTTATGATCTTCGTAATTATTGAGAAGTTATAAATTTTATGTGTGTCTTCATGTTGATGACAACACCAATTTTATTGCATTATGTTTTCAAGTGCGATTCTGTCAAACATTTTTATTTTAATACGTACTATCTCGACTTCATCATGTTACTATTCTAATTACCTGTTATTATTGCATTCAAATATCGATTACATTTCATATACGTTCACTTGATGAAATATTTCCTGCTTAAAGAAACTAATAGTCTATCATATCATGAATAATTGTAAATATATACACTACTAATTGGAATACTCAAATGTATGATACCACAAAAATGTTGTTCGTAGTGAAACTCAAGAAAATCTTCATTAATATCTCTCCTTTTCAACAAATTATTTTAGTTTATTTTTACTTCATAAATCGTGCCACAATTTTTTTTAGGAGAGACATCGAGAAAATGTTATTTTGTATCATTTTCGAGAAAGGTCTCCAAAAAATATACAGTATTTTATGAAGATGTTTTATGGCATGAAGACAAAGTAAATCTCAAAATTTTAAGCACTGAAAATAATTTAAAATAAATTTATATTACGTAACAATCTCAGCTTTGCAACAGGATGCACATCTCCTTGAGGGAGCCGTTATCCTTTCTTCTGCGATTATCTTCACGTAGCTAATTGCAACCCAGGTGTCCAAATTTACGCGTCCTCCAGCCACGGGCTGTTCATCACAAGCATCCATTACCGTCGACTTAATCGAAAGACGCCTCATCAGCTTCGTCTGGAACGATCGCAGAGGTGGTCCCCGCATCGCCTTTAAGATGCATTGTTCTCCTGCGAAAAACAAGGGAAGAAAGAGAGCTCATTAAGAGACCCTTGTTGCAGCGCCTCTCGCTAAGACATTTTTGCGTGGTTACTTGAGGGGTTTGATATCCATATGCTTTGCTTCAAACACATGCTTAGAGGCACGTGATACATGTCATATCAGTGCTAATATGTGTTATGGGACATAACCATGTCCTGATGGATACTCATGATAACTTTTTTAATATAACTTAGACCAAAAATAATATGTAATGCTTCAGCAATATGGCATCGAATCTGACAGACAAACTCAAATTATTAACAATATTATTTTATCACATAATTCGTATATTGAGGGAAAACGCCAATTATAGTTAAAGAATTGCAATAAAATCACTTAGAAGTATTTTTTTAATTAATTTTAATATACGACCATATTTGTAGAGATCGTACAGTTTCCAGGAGCAAAATGAAAATTAGCAAATTAATTATACCAATTAAAATAGATGTATCATCACATATTCAGTTTCACGTGCGTCGTTGGAATGTTCGGGATCACTTATTGATGGACAATAAAAAGAAAATATATGTGAGGAACTTAACTCCCTACCAATTCACCAATACTACAATATGCATCAAGTGAGCAACACTCCACCATGTTCCTAAAACTGCACCCCCATCTAGGAATCAATTTCGTTCTTACTCTTCAATTGTGCAAGTATTTCGTAAGGAAAGCATAGTTATTATCAAAAAAACTTTTCGAGATTTCTACAGTTCCTTGAGAATTGTATCTGGGGAGCGTAGTCTCAAATTTTTCTGACAATGACCGGATCCGCGTCTTTGTATGTATGTATGTATATATGTATGTAGGATACTATTTTCCTCCCTCTATAATTCACCTTTAAGGCGATAGTCAAAGTTAAGAATTGGATTTCATTTCATTGGAATTGAACCCTATTTTAGGTCGGCGCATTACATCATTAACTTCCGGTACACCTTGTCATGTGCCACTAAAATCTTAAACTTAAAATAATATCAATAGTAATAATAATAATGCACATTGTAATATTATGAACAATTCAAAATCTTAATACAGATAGAGTAAACACTATTGTATGTCGCAACGTTTACAAAAAACATTGTTAATTTGTTACAAATTTTTATCTCAAAGTTGACATTTTGACACTATCCAACGACGAGTGAAGAAGATAGTGTGGAAGACTTGAAATTCAGTCATTATTTACTTAAGGTTTTGGAAGTCCGTTGGGAGCACTAGATTTTTCTATGTACTCCAACGTATTTTACTGCTGTCCAGATCATGTGTATGTTAGTGTACCTGCACGTTATAAATGGCGATAGGAAGGCGAGAAAACTGTGGGTCCGAGCCCCGCCTTTGGGTGATATGATCACCGCATAAAAATACAGCGCACTTTATGACCCACGTGATGTGTCCGCCTTCTTCTCATTGCTCTCTAATCTTGATGTACTCTTCCTTTTTTTTCATGAAATTATTTACTCTTCAATATTTTTCTGACTATAAAAATTCTTCTTTCCATTTTATGTTTCTTAGTTGTGTCTCCTTTTTTTGTGTATCTTTTTATGTTTTTATTATAAAAAGATGTATATCTTTCACGTTTCTATCAGAATATCCCGTCGATAGAATTCAGTTTTCCCTTAGTTTTTGGCTCACCTCCTCACCTGTTTTTGAGTAAAATATTTCTTTTGGATTTTTCGAAAAAACATTTCTTTTTTATATATTAATTATTTTAAATTCATGAGATACATGTAATGGCCTCCTCAATTTTACACGAGAAAAATAATGTTATCGTTTAAATCAAATTCTTGATACATTAACGTTATTTTACTGAGAAGCATTCACTTTTCGAAATGTTGTTAGAACATGAGCATTTTATTTTAACTTTAAGATGGAATAGAAGCTAAGGAAATAAACGAAATTTTATCTTTATAAATTGAAAATTATTTTACATTGTATTCTTCTTATTGTACTCATTTTATCCGACTTTTTAAATTATTCAGTACTTGAAAAAATTGCCGTTTTTTTCCTGAAATGGATAGAATGTGATAGGACGGGTTTCAATAAAACTAAACGGTAAATATTTTGTAATATAAATATACTATTGGGTGCACTTCACGATGTTTCTCACTCGTCTCTCATAATATTAATATAATCAAAATAAAACTGTAAAAAATTATTATTATTATTTTATACAGTGTTTTTATTTCACTGATTTTATGTCTCCGAACGTCCTGAGATTTGTATCCAAAAGTATTAGGAAGCGTATTTGTTTCGCTTTTTACATGCTACGATTTATTTTGAAACCTATTGTGGCTACTGTCTATCCGATTTTCTAATTATTTCTTGTGATCATTAACGTACGTTTTTCTGTGAAAATTCGTACGAAATATGTGTGACGATTCGTTGTACATGAAATACTTCTGTTTCTATGAAGTAAATATTATATGTGCCTGCAACAGTAAAACCAATAAATAAAATAAAATTTTGCTGCTCGTTTAATCAAAAAGTTTCTTAGACACTTATGCAAGCTAATACCTCAAATACCTTGTATTAGAAGTGACTGAGAAGGAAAGTACAGAACACGACACTGTTTAAGAAAATTCTTGTCTTTGAATTTTCAGAAAAAGTCTACAAATATTCAACTTTACTTTCGTATCAAAAGTAATACAAGTGGCACTTCAAAGCTACATCTGTACCCTTTATCCAACCAAACATTAGCGTATTAATAAATACACGCACGCTCTTCTGGCACAATATCTCATACTTAGCTTACGTTACCTTGTATTCGTCAATACAAAAGAATAAAAGACTCTAAAAGAGGAAATATGTTTTGCGTTGTGTTCATATTTCTGTATCCGAATGCAAAATTCTGGTTCTTCTCTTTCATACATCTTTAAATCTAGTTGGACGCTAAACGAATAACTTCAAAGAGTGAATCAGCGATATGCCATTTATCGGGATATGATAATTACGATTCCGTTTATGTAATATAAGAAATAGTTCGCGTGGTTTGACTCGTAATTTCGAGGGATACGAATAATAAGTAAGAAATGTGATAAAAATAAAGACAAATTTCTGAAGGCCTGAAGAAGCCACTACTAGTTTTAAATATTCGAATTATATCTTCTATATCATGATTAAGTTTGTTATTATATTGACTAATTTACTTCATAAACGAGTAAAGTAGTATTGAAATATAAGGGGTAATCAGTTGATCAACATCCTCGAACAAAATTGCATTCTACCTACCTTTGTTTAACACCAGTCGTGGAGTGAATCATGTTTCCAAATCTCCATTGAAGGAGTCTCAGTTATTTGCTAAGATTCTCCTCTAATAACGATATTTCGAAAGGTACTTCAGTAAATATTAGATACCTGCTAATTAGATTTTTGTATGTTTCGTTGCTCGTCAAAGATTGGACATTAAGATCTCCGTAATAGCTAAGACTAATTTTTTATTTTCGCGCTTGTGTTTGTTTTGACCTTCGTATTGTGAAATTTAATAACATAATTAATGAGTAACTCAAACAGATGAGAACAGAAACAAAGAAAAATTATCTTAATTACGAAATGTTCGAAATCGTGATTCATGAGAACGATTTATTTCGTTTTTATACCGGATTATTCATTCTCAATGGAATGCATAATCATGAAAGTCCAACTGTTACAAATTACAGAATCGTGATTACTAGAAAGAAAATTGTATATGTCATGCTTGCAATACTATATATCCTGTAATTAATCTATAGAGCAAGCAATTTCATTCGAATATATAATTGGTATTTTAATGCCAAATGGAACAAATCTTCTAATTCTGAAGAAAACACCTCCCGACAATCAAACAGTTGCCGCCAATAATTTGGAGCTTTGTTTGCGAGCACACGAAATCATAACAAATCATTTCATACCTCTATTACCTGATTCTTTAAACGTCGCAAAATAGAATATACACCACTGGTGACAAGTCTGCGACACGACAGGTTTTGGGCTGCCTTACGATAGTTTGTCGTCATAGAGCTATGTGCTATTGAATTCAACACCCGGTCCTTGTTGACCCTAGAAGCAGTTTTTCGTTTTTCTGTTCTAGTCGCCAGTGTCCGCGTTTCCATTACTATACTCAAGTTATAGAGTCTGGACACAATAAAAAAGAACAAAGATGGCGGACTCAAGTGGTGTTTCAAGGCAGTCACCACCAATACTTTTAGAACAAAAACCCGACACTCATTAAGACTTGGACTGGATAATATGGCATAAAACACGCACGAAGTCATCAGAAGGAACATTTTAATCTGATAAAATTTGATAAAAAAAATTGCATATTAATAGAGTTCTCAATTGAAGATAAACTTGCAATGTTGAATAATAGTTATTTTTGCAAATATTTTAGTAGTTTTAATTAAATTAAATTTCTCTCATATTTCACAAACAATATACCACAATATGATATGAATTTTTGATACCTCTCTGAAAACAAGCTATAAGACTGAAAATGTAATGGTAAGAAAATATTTATTAATAAATCACTTCATAACTAATCCATACTAGGTCACATAAAACACAACCAACATCATGAATATAAATCAAATTAAATTTTCTTTATCATTGACAAAAGAATAAGGATGAGTGTTCATAGACACAGAATAATAAGAAATTTTAAGAAGTGTATGAAATGTATTATTGACAATGTATTCTACCTTAACTAACTTTAAAGTGCTTACATTTTACAATAAATATTTAGGAAAGAAGAAAAGAAGGGAGAACTTATTTACATTTAACACTTGGTAGCAAAGTTAGGGAGCGTCCCGGTGTGACATCTTGAGCGATTGAGTAAAGCCTTGCTAAATCCCAATCAGGATGGTGGCTTATTGCTGAATAAGAATACTAACTATTTTAACTAACAGCTGCCAGAGAAATGAAGTAGTAATAGTCATTAGTGTTCTTAGATAGAAATATCTTAGAATATTCTAGTACACATTCGTTGAGAACTTGAATCATTTTTCAGGAAATGGTATCTTACTTAAAATGGCAACATATTATGTAGAGTAACATTTATATAGAGAATGAGTTTCCGTATTGGAAAGTTCGGATGGAAATTAATTGAGTTATGTATACGAAAAACAACATTTTAACGTACCGTCACTTATCTTATCGGAGAAAACATATATTTCAAAAGTATGTTTCAGAGAAAACAAAATGAATACATTATATATTATTTATATTAGTTATTAACATTTCTCGTCATATATTAGTTTACTAACATTTCTCTTATCAGGAACGAGATGTCATTCTTCATTCTACTCTTACGGATCACAAGAACAATGATGTGACATGCAAGGCTATCCGCACTGATCTAAAATTAACATTTATTAATGAACTATTGTATTTCCAATTTTTAAATTCTTCATAAAGATTAGAAAGTAGTAAAAGTTCCAATAAAAAATTTAAAGCAAGTTTTACGAACGAAGAGGTATAAACCATTATTCAACTGTAATATTGACTGAGATTATCAAACAGAACACAGAATTTCATAGTACATCACACCCATTACTACCGTCAGAGATTCCTATTGAATGATAAAGTACGTTAACTCTCTCGCAACTACAACTTTCAACACAATATGCATAAACCATGTTCAAATATTCATTTTTCTTGAATGTAAAAATAATTATCAAATAAATGATTCTCACCGAGATAAATGGTTAATATCACTAGTAAACAAACATCTAACATGAGATGTCTTATTTATAACAAGAAATCGAGTATTAGCGTTTTCTCCATTATTTCACATTATTCGGTATAAAATTGTAATACGTATTCTTCATAAATAAAATACAAAATTATTCTATTGCAAAGTTATCCAACTCTTATACTTCACTACCATAGACAACTCTCATACTTCGCCGTAGGACAATAGTTTAACAAAAACATATTGAAAATCAATTCAGGTTTTACTTTGCAAATATTTGTCCAATACTTAATTTTAAATCAGTTTTTCGTGTTCCCACAGAGTACATTTATAAGAACCTTACCTTTAAAAAATTAGTTTTTCTGCCTATAAACCAGTGTGTTTCAATGCACGGAGTACTGAAAAGAAAACTTGTCCCTTAACATTATACTACGCTTATGTTCTCAAATGAGTATTCTTCGATGTTCTCGGTATAGGAACATAGTGTTTTATGAAAATAAAGATTGGGTCTCTTACATCATTTTCAGTGTCATCGCTTCAATTAGGTGAAGGAAAAAATGATTTAGTACGCACCACAATTTCAAATAAATGCTAACTTAATTACTTTACAATCTCGGGATGAGCACAAGTTGCTGTCGCGGCGGTGCGCATCCACCTATTAGTAACGAAGCAGACCTGCAATCGCATCCATCATCTGAGAAGTGATGAAGGTAACGTGGTTGGACTTCCAATTTCGCAAAACATTGCTAACGAGCTGTTGCATCTGCAGACGGCTGGCTGCCTTCTGCTCATTTGCCACCAAGACATGTACTATCTTCCTTGATCCCTAGTGACTGTCCCCAAATAAAGCATCTCAATTCGTTTATACCTTATCCCCACATTTTAAGGGGCGGATATGATGAGTGATAGGATTACGTAGAGCCTGACCTTCATTTCCCGTAGCCGATGTTAATCAGAATGAGAGTTGAGATCGATTTTTAAGTCACGAATGAACCATTCAGCGCCCTATTCACGTGGGAAGAGTATTTTTGTTAAACATTGAATCTGGTGGATTTTTAGTAAAATATTTTTGTACGTTTATAAACACAATGGAAACCATGTATTTGGTTTGTTGCTAGAATTGTGTTTCTAAACTAAATCAACTGAAAAAATATTAAAAGCACCAGAACTTATAAAAGAGAGCGTAAGTGTTTTATCAAGCACTGTAATATCGTTAAAAGCATATAAAATATAATATTGTATCAAAAACATATAAAAAGTGTAAAATCCTTCAATTTGCGCAAACCTTTTCGGACATTAATCTTAGACGTAAAATTCCAAATAAATATGTATTCTCTTAACAAATAAATAGCCGTTTGTTTTAATTTCGATTTATTTACTGTATGAAACGTAAGTTCATGCTATAACAGTAGTTGATCATTTTATATTTATTTAATGTCTTATGGCGGGGGCCATTTGGCCCGCTCTTCCCCCTATAAGTGACTTCGGTAAGGGAATTGGGAAAAAGATGTTGGGGTGCTAGGGAACTTATTGTTCATCAAGTTCAGGGTTTGAACCCACGCTTTTCAACTCAATGATAGCGAGGTAGCGAAGACACTACCACTAGACCACCGGTGTCAGTAGTTGATTAACGAATCCGAAATATATAAATGTTTGACTTTTAACAGTCGATCTTGGTTAGATTGAACGATCTTAATTCCAAAACCTTTTCAATTCTGACTTTTCATTTGGTCCCTCGACTACTCTCTTACGACAACATAAAACATTTTTAATTATATGAGTATTTCGAACTTTTAGCTCTTTTCGTAAAAGAGAAGTGGTTATTTTCTGTACTTCAAATCCTGCTATTAATTACAATAACGTACTATTGTCTCATTCGGGGAGTGTTATTTTTGTAGGAAAGCTCTTCTCCTTCTTACTTGGCAACATTTTAAATTAGTCTGCTGTATAAAACACTGTACAGTATTAGTTTAGTTGTTTTCTTGTATATGAAGTAAAATATTTTAAAATTTGGTTTTGTGCGAAAGGATATTGTACAGTATTGTTTAAATTGTACTGTTGTAGTTGAATAACATTACTTCTTCGAGAAGTTTTCGTCCCACTGTATTTCCTAAATAAAACTAATTTAAATATCTAATAATATATTTTACTTCTATCTAATAAAGAGGAAAAATAAATATTCATATATTTTCTTAGTTTCCCTTCATTTTGTACAGGTTTGACTACTCAAGTTCTAAAGAGCATAATGACTGGTACTATTGCGGATTCCATACTTGGCACTGTTTTTCCCAACATAGCCGAAGTAAGCATTTCTTTTTATTTCTAATTTGAAAGTTCTTAAGCGCTTTCTTAGCGTTGGGCTATGTGTATGTATTATTCCCATTAATTTTTTGTTTACGAAAAAAACTATGTCAATAAGCCTTCTAGTTTTATTAAAATTCGTCAAAATTTCAATTTCATGTATTACAAGACGCTAATTATTAAAAACAACAAAAGGAGATTATTCATCAATTTTGGAAAATATGAATGATAATAAGATTCTTTCATTTTCATTGGGTAAAATAGGTATGTAATGAATTGAACTTTGGTACTCGGTATGTTCCAGTTTTTTCGCTGGGTTACGTAAGAACTCATTTATTCAATAGAGAACAAAACTAAACAACTGCGTTTGAACCAAATACGATTCCATGACTGGGTACAGGTAACACAATTGTAGGAACACAATTCCTACATATAACTAAAGGTACATACCTTCATACAAATAATACGTTGAGAGCTCCCCCATGTAACGAGCTACAAAATGTTACATGTTCGCCATACTGTTTACTGGTTCCAAAGGCGACACCACTCTTTACACAAGAGAGTCCCGAACTACGACGCCAAGGAACCTCCAACATAGTAAACAATAGAAGATTCCATGAAACAAAGATCGCCTAAATTGCGATTCCATGACGGCAGGGAGACGCCTAAGAGACGCTCGAAGACCCGAGAACTCTGTCTAGCCTGTTAGGAAATTTCTGGAGAATTTCAAGTAACGAACTGCGACACAGTGTTGGGTCCCCCAGACCGTCATATGTCTTTGTTTAAATTATACCTTCTAGCAACGATGAAATCATTATATCTCGAGCTCTTGAACTGTTCACATTGCGCTCCGGAGCTCCTCGCTACGCCGAACCTCTGAAGGAATTCTATCTTCAAACTGGGTGCTGACAATATTCCTACGAGTTCAAGAAATCTTCAAAGTCAAACTCTGACTACGCCAGACGCTGGAGAAATTCTATCTCCCAAATTCTGTTACTGAAGAAATTTCGCACGACGCTGAAAAAACGCCTATCTCCAAACTAGGCGATCGAAATATTTCACGACATCGAAATATTTCCAAGTCCATTCTGCGATTGAAGAAATCTCGCACGACGCTGTAAACAACGTCTAACCTCAAAAATCAAGAGACTGAAGTACTTTCCGACTCGGAACTATCGACTTCAAGAATCGACACAAGGCATACTACTACGACGACTTCGACTGGTGGTGTCGTCACGCCGAAGATCGCTGTATTCCGTGGACTGCTGCCACCGACGACGCCCTCTGTCAACGCAGGGAATACTCCTTGTGATCAACGCCAGTTATACGTGAGAACGAAGTTCACACGGAACTTTCAATTGCTTTACCGTTTGTCGTCTTGTGCTATTCATTTGTTTGTTCCAAGACCGTTACATATTTACGCAATAAACCTTGTTCTTTAAGAAACCTACTTGGAATATTTATTTTGGAGAGGAGGAGACTTTATCGTGAATACAATAAAAATCTTCCCCGACACAATCCTTTTCGACTAGTTTAGACCCAATAGTGTATACTTTTTGTTACGGTTGAAAGACCGTTAATTGTTTATAAAATTAATCATGTTACGTCGAATGAAAATGGGAGACGGGACCGGGGTTTGAACCCGGGATCTTGAGCTTTGCGCGCTCATGCGCCTACCGACTGCGCCATCCCGTTCGCCACCCGGGCCCGTCTACCATTCTCATTCAACTTGTGAAACCCAAAGACCTCTGAGGTGGTCTCGTAGAGACTACACTCCTCATCTCCGAATTTTCATTCGACGTAACATGTTTAATCTGTTACCTGGCGGTGAGGTTCACCGCAATCTAAGAGATTTCTATTTGTATAAAATGTCTATTTGAATTTCAAAACACACATATTCCCCTCGGCACATTTGTTGAGTAATGCAAGCAAAATAAAGAAAGATTACTGTTGTGTTTTTCGTACGGAATATTTTTATTGTTAATAATAGTCGATTCAATAATTATTTTGTACACATTGAACTTACAATATATTATGTCAAGAAAATCAGTGATTGTGTTCTGAAAACCTTATTTGTTTCTGATTGAGCAATTCTTTCGCTATATATGTATGTATCTCGTTTCGGCCAGCTAAGGACCCCGAATGACGAGATCGGAGGAAGAGCGTCTAGATAGGATCCAGATTGCTGTATCCGAGTATTACAACTGCGGTTGTTACTCGCAGAGGGTGAACTTTTCATGCATCACAGCTATTTAAACTGAGACATGGAAATGAAAGCTACAAATTTTATCTTGCCCCACCTTGGAATTTAACCCGGGATGACTTGGTGACGAGGCATCACGCTGACACCGTAGCCACGGAGGGGACTCTTTTGCTATGTAGTAATTATTGTACTACAATTTGTTCCCGCCCATTGGAAACATAATGTTTATTCATGCAGCCCCGAGGTTTGATATCAAAACTCAAAGAAGACAAATCAGTAACATGCAAACAAGTGTCTTGATTGGTGAATCCACGCTTAGGAAATCAAAAATATGTGAGCAGATACGTCTTCTTGTCAATGTGAGCACAACTTGACATGTTAATCATGAATCAGAGTCCACCTACAGGAAACTTCTATACAATTAAATGAATATGGCTGTGTGATTGAAATTGATTGACGACTCCACATTATTTATTAATCAGTTATGTTTACGACTATAGTTTGCTGAGAATAAGTAATTATAATTTCATATCATAAAGGAATGTGTGAATAATTTCAACACTTTTCAGTTCTACATACATATAAATAAGGTGTGAAGTAACCAATTAAATTACACGAAAACAAGTATTTAATATTAATTTTTGGAGGGTACTATTTTGAAACGCTTATAAACACCAAATTTTTGATGTTTCATATTAAATTGTTGGTCACTCAACGATGCTCTCATTGTACTTCGGTCTCGTAATCTTCTCCGAGAGAAAGATATTGAATAAATATTAAATTCTTTTGGGTATTTTCGCACACTAACTTCCTTGATAACACTATATTGAGAATAGAAACGCCTGAAATTACCGAAGCAACTCAACTTCTGTATATGCTCTAACTCAAAATAATAAACACTCTGTGCGCAACAAAACAATCGTGTTTGATATAAATGCACAAAGGTATGTGATTTTTACGCGAAATATATATTTATGAGTACAAACAAAAACACAAAGATGAGAACAGGTAACACAAGTAGTATTTTCTTCAACTTCTCATTGCATGATGTCGAAAGCCGTTTATGTCGACCAGGCCATTCATTCTCATACACAGTTTACAGAAAGCTATAAACTCTAATTATATGGTGTCATGATATGCCCAGTTTGCTTCAAACACGCTATAAGTGTATGATTACTCTATTTTAAGTTAAAGACCTTTCCAATTGGTACAAACTAATAATCTAATTTTCTTCCAGTATTCCCAACATGCAGATCTCATAAAGATGATAGCTCATCCACTGAAAACAATAAATGAAACTTATCAAGGCACAATTCAGAAAATCAACAACTAAAATGACCGTTAAATACCTATTCAAAATATGTTTTGGTGGACACTACAGACATTTCGTATCAGGAGAGACACCGGCAAATTGTTATCGAGCGACGCATCTCCATAAGGTCCATTCTCTTGTGTACTTTCCTGTTTACATTGCGTAGTAATTGTCTGATTTGATACCATGCTCATCGTAATGTCAGTTTATTAGCAGCTACGATCGACGTGTCAAGATATCAGACTGTGATTGCGCGCGAGTACTGTTTTCCCCGTAAAGAATTTTTAATCTCTTTTTAAAATATATAGGGAGAGACAAAAAGATTTACATAAACATATTTAAGACAAGCCCGAGGAAAACGTCAACAGTTCGCTTTGAACAATTATTACTCGATTGAACTTTGGGATTCAATCCGTACTGTACGTACCACGATATGTTCGTCCATTGCCACTGACTTCACATCCTGTTTTGTTCGCGACCTCCAGGTCGTGATCAGCGTTCCAGATAGTGCTCCCCATAAAGCAAATGGAGTATGTGCTGGACATAAATCTGGGAGTGTGTCGCCAGGAGCTGTTCCTGATCCGAGACAAAGTTCCATGGTTGTTGCTACAACGACGATCTCTATCACGCTGTTGTCAGAAAGTAATTTATTTTGACAAAGAAGTAGGTTTTGTTTGAATATTTTCAACATTGGTCGTATCATAAATTAGGAATTTAACTGGTTCTCGAAGAAATAGACACTAAGTAATAGAGCGGTCGTACTGTCGATAATGATTTATGAAAATAACAATACTAACTATCGATATCTACGTAATGTTGACGTTCATTACAATACTTGCAGCTTTATGATTCATCACATTTGTGATTTCAGTTAAAAATTTGTTTAACATTCTACTTGATTATCTTCTTTACGTCGGGTTCTTGAAATATGTCTTATTCGTATTTTTCTCCGGCTTAATTTCCGGATCTTACGAACATTTATTATAAGATCGTCTTCTAGATGCTTGTCTGGTAATATTCCTTACACTCTGTTTAAATAACATAAAATCTTCTTTGCATTTGGCTTACTAGTATAACTGTTCTACAAGCATAGAGCAAATGCTATCTACATATAACATCCCCACTTATCAATTTTTCTGTGGGAAGTTCTTTCACGTAACATTTGAGGATCTCTTTATCCTTCTGCAAGGCTGTGATGGGAAACCAGGAATAGAAACGAGGTCGACAAGGACGGCAATAGACGCAGCTCGTCTGACCTCTCCGTCTGGCTTGGGTGCACCTACCAGTAGCTTCGCTTCCGTCGACATTTCCCTCGACTCCATTGAGGTTCACAAACTCAGTTAGTACTTCGTTAAGGCGAGAATACATTCAATACCAATTTTGAATATTTATGCCTTACTTTAGTATTGTTATATAATAGGTACACACGTTGCAAACTTTTGAAAATTGAAGAAAATTGAAAGGAATAAAAAAAAATTATATTAGTAATGACGAATAAAAAACTTTAAAACGAATAAAAAATTGCATTGTGGAACCTTCTGTTATAAACTTGTTTCCGTCAATGGTTAAATGATGAATTCCTAATTTCCTGTTCCATTGCTGCCGAATGCCCACTCATACTAATGAAGTTAAATGCATTTAACGACAGGGCCGTTCACGCTAGCGCTCTGCGGAGCCGCAAAGGTTTGCTCTAATTCGCAGTTCACCGTTGGACGAACCCATGCATTTGTTGTCGAATTAGAGATGGAATACTTTGTAACATTACTTTTATTGGAGTGAACCAAACTAAATAATAGTTTCACATAATATTTTACTTATAAATAAAAAACATTACCTCCCCAACAATTTATAAATGAAAAAAAATACAATTAAGGTAGGAACAGCACTCCAAGTTAGTCAAATCCCTGAGATGTATAATGGTTTTATTTATTTTTATTCTCATTGATATAAAATACCATAATATTAATAATAACGATGAAGAAACATGATTTAATTTCTATCTATCGGTTAATAATATAGTAGAAACTATATTCAGAAACTCGCTTGACTCGTCTGAAATGCACAAAAACATGTGAAAACATGGCGGCCGAGCGAAAAGGTTTCGTGATTTATGCGTCTCACCTCGAAAAAAGAGAAATATCTCTCTTAGATGTCTGGTGACCTATCGATAAAAGTGATGTGAAAAATTTACTTCAAATCAAAGTAAACTTCCATCACTTCTGTGATTTAAAAGTTGAACTTATTTTGTAAATAAATGTTTTCTCCATAAGACGCAATGTATGTATGACCATCAATTATAATTGCAATTATTTAATGGCCGGTGAGGTACGTTTTTTACGTTGAAATCGCAATAAATACATGATAATCTGTTTATTTACACCAATTTCAGATATTTTAGTGGTTTAATTCTACCTACGCTTGTACTACCTTAAACAACTTCAATTACCAAATAAAAGAATTTCTTCCGAATAGTATCTTAAAACAGAAAAAAATAGTTTTGGCATTTAGAAGGGAAACAAAAATATTTAGAAAGTGTATTAGAAAAATAATGTGCTATACATTTTAGTTGCCTTTTCTACATTTTTTCGGTTTTTCCCATTCAAGACCTTGAATGTTTGGTGCGTATGATTAGGTGCAATTATAATACATATTAAGTTATAATCGGAAAAGGAATATCTAGGTCTATTTATGCACATATTAGAGAGCAAAAATTAGAAATGAGCAAACATTGAAAACATTCTCCAGCTTTAATCAGCAATAACTTAAATTTGAAGCAAGAACGATTTTCTGTTCTTCACCAAAGTGTCAAGAAATATTTAACCGTAATATATCACATGTTAAGAAAATTAAATTTAAAAAAATGCGGGGCGGATTTATTATTGCGTTGAAATATAAATTTATTTTTCTGATGTTAATAAAATTCACGAACCCTAAGTGTTAATAAAAGATATTATCTTGAGTAATTAATTTTTGGGCTAAGCATTAGTGATTTGCGTTCTGCATTTTTGTAATTCTCATATTCTGAATGATTAGCCTTATAATATTGTAGTAAATTAAACCTCTTAACGTGGTTTAAAATTTTGTGGCACATCAAAAATTTGGCATTTCCCCCACTATCCACAAAAAAAGATACAAATATTTCGAATTAATTAACGACGAGGATTTTCTTTCGGAACAACGCTTCTTGCCACAGATCCCTGGAGTCACTTCGTAGTAATGTTCATCGTGCGCTCCAGCTGTTTGCCCGGCCGCTCCTCGCAGCTACTTGCTCCGGATCGGCGAATGTAATCACTACGTCATGTATTCATCTATTCTTGGTCTAAAATAATCGAAAAAAGGCAATGGTTATCTTTCAGATTACGAAAGTACCAGAGAGTTCAAAATCCTTATAACTTCCTCAATGCTTATGTTTCTTCTCGAACTGATCGTCGCAACCTGTGAAGTGCGTGGGGTGAAAATGGTGTGCCTCGAAGCGCACTCCCAGATTAATGTGCTGACATGTAGCACGTCATCTGCCACACGGAGCGCATCGCTCTTCTGCTACGTCAGTCTCGTCATGAAGCGTTGTGCTAAGGCTCCTTAAACATGCTAATGGGCACCAATGAACTAGTTTACCATTAGACTTTTCGGAATAATTTTATGTAATGAGCGTTAGACAATGTTTGACGACTTACAGTGCCAGGAATTTTGTTTTTGTTTTTAATTGTTCGATTCGATTTATTTAAAATACTACGATATTTTTTCTTTAACTCTTCCTATCAAGGATTCTTTTAAATTGTTGAAAAATTGGATATAAATGAAAAGAATTTAAACTTTAACTTCATTTGTCCTCGTACTTCACCTTGCAACCTCAACTCCCATCTTTAATATTCATTACCCCCTGTATTAATGATTCATCCTTCTTTCCATATAATTAAAGTCTCAATTTTTCTCCATAGAGTTAGTTTTGCATACGTATAAAAAGAGACTTTTAAGATTATATGAAAAAGTATGTGCAAGGATTTTGTACCACTAATTTAAATTGGACGCCTTTGTGCATAAAAGACCCACTTTCCAAGGAAGGAGAATTGAGCAATTTTCTCTAATATTAACAAAGGAACCTAAAATCATGGGTTGTTATGTTTTTTATGTACAGAAATTGTACGTAAAATTACCTCTTTGAAACCTTTTAAGAGTGAAAATAATTTAGGAGCCACCGAAAACTTTAATACTTTAATATCTCAGTTTGCCAGCTGCGTCGCTTGGTTGTTTTATACCTAAAGGCGTCCAATTCACATCGTGAAGGTTTCAATCAACTGTTCGTTCCTCCCAGAAGAAAATACAAGTTGTTCCATAAATCTTGTAACAAAATAGTTTTCTCATAATTAACTCGCCATTTGCAATTGGTATTCTGGTCTGATTTTAGCCTTTACAATAACTGTTGTAATAAATATGTGGAATGCATAAGCGGTATGGGAGGGTAAGGTTGAAATGTATATTTGGTTTTTATATGATCCTAAAATTGCAGAATAAAAACTACGAGTATGTTTGTTAAAATCTCTGTCGTTGAACAACTCATATCATCAATGCTGGTAGGAAACCATTATGTAATGACTTTTCTCGGAAAAATAGTTCAAATTGTTGACTCCATTATGGACCTTATTCTTTCTAACATACAATTTGGTTATTGCTTCGTGAGAGGTGGTGTATACCTTTCATAAGTGTGGAAAATTCCTACAAAATGTTAAGCTTACAGAGGCTATAAATCTACGAGATGTCACAAATTGTCTGCACAAAACACGTGTCTTAGGGCGATAGAAGAAAATCTGGTTTATAACATGTGATGTCAGAAAACAAATTAGTATTCTTCTTTGTTATGTTTTACGTAACCCTTTACATTTGTGAAAATTGAGGTATTCGTTATAATAATGTCTCCTCTAAAGACACCACGCCATCATGTACACTTCTTTCCTATTTTAAAGAAACGCGAGTGAAAACACGCTCTTCCATTGAATCACTTATTTTGCTTGAGTGAGAGAATTTATTTTGTTTTTTATGTCAAAATCGAAAGTTTTCGCTAAACTTTTTCTGGAAGTTTCCACATCAGCAATATATTGTTGAGCATGAGTGCATGGGTTTGAGATGGTTGATGTTACTTCCTTTCTCCATACTTATATCTGGTCGGTACCTTACATTCCCCAGCAACCGATCGTCTTTCCTTCCTAATTTTTTCACTCACGTTATAAGGTTAGGTGGAATAATTAGAAATGATGTCTGGAAGTCTAATCAATTGTCACGATGATCAAAATTATATTTTGAAGCTTTCATTAGCTTATTTTCAAAAGTCACTTTCTGTACCGACTTTGATTTGCGACGCCAAGAAGTGATGTGTTGAATAAATGTCATGTTGATTCAGACAATCGTCCATGGGGAGAGGACCGTCCTTGCTCCACTTTCCAAAGAAGTGAGGGAAACTGAACATCCTTGACGGGAGAGATATTCGAGGTGAAAGTTTCTCAAAGAGGCGGGTCAATTTTTTTCTTAAATTGCACGTTTTATTTTATTTCTCGATTATTATTAGGAATTTTTAGAAACTGTAAAATATTTAATTCACCTGGCTATTATATACGATAAATTGTCTTATGAGCAAGAGAATGACTATGTTTGTTATTACTGGTTTCTACAACCGTGCTAAATACTTTCCACGAATGCATTTTTCCTCTTACTACATGTAAACTACTGTAGGTACATTTCTGAATACTGAAACTGATTTGAAGTGAACACTGAATCCAGCTATCCATTAAATAAATACATATAACTTACCTATTGCAAAGTAGTAATTATGAACCTACGCATTCCCACGTGGCAATAAGCTTTTTTATTTTCAGAGTAAGTAAGGGGCCAGGCCATCACTTCTGATCAAAGTGCCTGAGGACAAGCCGAATAGAAGACACGAGCTGGGAAAGGGTTACGGGGTTTATACATTCACCAGTACCAATAAAAAATAAATATACGTATACAACATATTACTTTTTTTCGAAAAAATCAAATGTGCGCTGTAATATAATTTTCTGTATTATAATAAATTATTACTATTATAAGTTCAACAATGGCGATATAAATAATACGCGAAATTTAAAAGTTACTGAATTCACACTATTATACTAAATATTATCACAAATATATAAATATTTAATGTAGTTCTGACCAAACATTTCAAGAGATTCATTCTTGTGATATCTTTTCGCGTAGAACAGAATCATAATACAGATTTCCTGACTTGGACCATACGGCAGAGGGTAGTTCAAACATTAGAAGTTTACTACCAACCACCGTTACATAAATGTAAGAATAAAATTTAATTTCCAAACAAAGGATCGGAGAAGAGATTAACATTTTCTGAACGTTTGGCTTTTGTATGCAGAACTTTTAGTCTCTGTTACGAGGTCCCAATACATAATACCGAGCCGTAAATCGAAATAAACATGTGCATTATACGCCCTGAGGAAAACGTGTGGATTTACAACATTTACGAGAATTCGTAACATCAATTTACTTAGTCTGAATTTTAGAAATTTCTGTAAAAAATATAGTATGTAAATAATATAATAGGAATCATAATCACAGAATTTTTATGGAGCTGAAAATAATTATTTAATAACACTAAAATATCTTTGAAAACTTAATACTCATTCGTTCATGAACTTCTCCGGGGTTTTCAAAGCATTAATATCACAAAATTATTCATTTATTTATTATAAAACACTTTGGAATCACATTTACTAACGAAGATGTATAAAATTCGTGTTCCAGCACAAATCAGCATTCAAGAATAAAGTTGACATGAAAAATCGAATCGTCATGTCCATCAATCAATACGGCAAAATCATCAAGCTGGGATTCACAACACCTTACGCGACAAAATGCGTAAGATATTACATAAAATAGTTTTTTATACTCCAGTCTACATTAAAATTATCATTTCGTAATACTCCAGAGAACTGGAAAATAAGAAGAAAAAATTGCTTCCTAATTTGTCACTGTATTTAGCAAACTAGAATTCTTCATTAATTTAATATATTTGAATAAATATTCGTAATATGTTAAATAATATGTTCTAAAATAACCACTTATCTAATCAATTCTAATTAAATATCAATTTCTAGTAATTTCGTTACATGTGATTTGAAATGGTTCTTAGGGTATCATGATTCATGGTTTCATAAGACGAAATGCTGTATTATCAATTTCAAATGTCCGAATGTTGTACACTTCTTGAAATATTTAATTTTAACATTTTAAGTTACAAAGTACTCCATATTTGCGTGCTAGCATCATCATGCCAATATCCACTTTATTTTACGAACTAGCGAAGTATGCCGCGGCGTTTCTTGCGTAAATTGGAGTTTTTAACACAGACTGTTTCATAAATCGTATTCTCATGTACTTATCAAATTCCAACATATATTTCAATCTATGTATCTGTACCTATAAAAATGTTCTTATACATTGTGCAAATTTCTTAATTAAATCGATGCGGAGTAGACGAGGAAAGTACAAAAAATTGGACACGGATATACATAGATATGCAAGATATTTTGTTACCCTTTGTCGGTGGTAAGTTACTGGTTGTCTAAGGCTCAGAGAATTAATTATCAATTATTTATGAATATCAATACTCTGTTGGATAAAAGCTATATATGTCTTTTCTAATTACATTTTCCGTATTTTAGTACTGTAAAACACGTTACAAACAAAAGAGTACGTGTGTTATAAATTGCCTACATAACACAAACCTTTTTGCATATACATTATTAAATATTTTTTATCATATTTTCTTGTCGTTACAGGCGGTCACCACAAATTTTTTAAGTATCATTTCGTAATGTCATGTTGTGGAATGATTTTTTATTTTATGTAATCCATGAAACGAGCATGAAAATAACCGTGTAGAAGGAGATCGCTTTCAAACCTTTTGAATTTTTTATATCCTAGCTAAACTCCCGTGACTTTACTCGCGTCAGGTATTGAAATTTTTGCGTAAAATATCTTTCTTGGATCGTCCCTGATATCTCTTGAAAATGAAATGTTTAACATGAAAGACAAAAACAATGTTAATCAAACCACACACGATGAAAAACAAACAACTTGAACAAAAGTTGCTTGAAAACCATGGAAATTATAACTTTTTTGTGTTTTTAATATTATAACGCGTACCGAACTATTTTTATTCTTATCTTACGAGCAGGCTGAAATGCTAATTGCACCTCTGCCTTAGGGTCCTTGATCGGAATTTATGGGATGGTCCCTTTCTTGCTTCCGGAGAGCAAATTAGTTTGTAGGTGAGAATTTCATCTTTTGTAAATTATTACTAATCAAAACTTTAGGATATGATGCATGTTACAGATGAACCCGTTACAAAACTATGTAATTAACTATCTACTACAAGGAATTATAAGACCATGCATTCAACCAGATAAACATAACATCTATTCAAGACAAAGCATAGTTGTAACTGAAGTTTTTAGTACAATAACGAGGTCTATGATTAATTGTCTATTAGCGTTCAGTTTACACGGTTTCTAATCAATGCAGTTTTACTCGAGAAATAGGGGACCAGTTACAGGAGCGATGTCACTCGTACGGTCGCACAGGACAGAAAGAATTAGGTTGCCTCAATCAACAACTCCTAGCTGCTAAGTTATTTTAATAGTAGTCTAGGTCTCCTGGATGGAAGAGTTGTTGGAGTCTGGTCCTGACTTTTGTTGCAATGTTACCGGATGTAGCTGCTGCTACAAGTTCATTGTCCTCCGCGTGGTCATACGCAGTTTGTAACTGCTTTTTTGACAAAAATTTATTATTACAGGTGACCATGTTCACCGATAATTTACACAATCCTTTTCAAAATAATCTGACATATATTTCGACATCAAAGTACATCATAAACCTTCCTCAGTGCTTCCTCAGTGCCATATGTATTGTTCGCTTGTTCGCGGGGATTGTCAGTTTTTCATTTAACTCATTTTTCTTTGCTGCCTTATTCTTTCTCGCTATAAAAATTTTCATTTTTCATTTAGTTAGCAATTTTCTACATTATTGTCATTTTTACATAATGTTGTGCGTCTTTTGTCTCAGCCCTCACAAAAGTTCCATGGTCAATGTTTCTACTTCTTTCTCCCATTATCATATTCTTCAACCTATCTTATTTGGTTTCTATCTGTATCCCCTTCGTTGCTGTAAATAATTCACGCGCTCACGTAATGAAGGTTCCCGAACGGGCGCAGTTCGTGTTCGACAGCTGCCGATGGCACGACCTGCGTGGGACGGACGTTATGAACCGCATGCACACCACCTGGAACCACTTCGAACGACACGTTCCTATTTGTTACCTAGGTACGTTGCGAAAATAAAATCATTGATTTCTATACTGAGTGCAACAACTTCGGAGTAACGACGTGAGCAAAGAATACTCTAGATAAAATAGTATGGTCGCATTACTACGAAAATGAACAGAAAATATATAACAAAATTCTTATACGAATGTGAGAGAGTTCTGAAAATTTCGTACATATCAACCGACGAGTAATATCCATATATATATAT